>JAZFAV010000007.1:22422500-22640000 GCA_037954035.1 Rosalia funebris | reverse complement strand
ATGAGATAAAAGTAGGGTATAATGAGTAAATTGACCTAAGTCGATATGATGTGACGGCCTTACCAGATAATTTATTTGTATCAATTTTAGTAACAGTTAACTTGAACTGGAACAAATTATTTAAATACGTTAATAAGTTACGATAGTATATTGAGTGACACATTGACTTAATATGGGTTTAGTAAGGGACGGTAATCTTATCCTGGGAAATTTATTGCAGTAATAATGCTCATTTTCTGATAATTTATTGACTGTCCAAATCAAACTCTACTATTATTACTCACTCGAGTCTCTACAAGGAAAACTGGCGCCTCAAAGAAAGACGATGATAAGTAATAATCGATAAAAAACATATCATGTGACATAAAATCATATATTTTTTGTTATTTGGTTAAGAAGACGACATAATATCTTTTATTTATTGTATAGTGAGTTACTATTATAACTAATTTCGACTAATGTGTAAAAGCGAATGAAAGATTGTAACTATACAGGGTGTGTCATATTACACAATTGATAAATGTTAATGTACAATACGTAATTTAAAATTTTTTGTATATGTACACTTAGCTAAGCATACTAATTTAACAAATATTTATCAACAATAAGTTAAAAAATCCTTCAGTTGATAGCTGAAACTTAAAATGTAGTTTATACGATTTACTTCAATGATCCTTCATATAGAAAATAAAACTTATAAAACTATTATAACTGTAAAAAGTAAAAGTTAAGTCACGTATTGAGTATGTGCAAGATGGTCAAAAAGTGGGGGCAGCTGATATGCAGTGCGAGTAGTGGCAAAATTCAAAACCATTTGTATGTTTTATATTGATTATACTGGGTTATACTATTAAAAACCGATAAATAATATCGTAAAAATAGAGCTCTAAGATAGTGTGTTGTGTCATTGGTTGCAAGAACAATTATGGTAATTCTCC
Organism: Rosalia funebris; assembly: GCA_037954035.1. Lineage (NCBI taxonomy): Eukaryota > Metazoa > Arthropoda > Insecta > Coleoptera > Cerambycidae > Rosalia > Rosalia funebris. The sequence goes on along the minus strand of JAZFAV010000007.1, from coordinate 22,639,062 downwards.
AAAGTGTCATTTTTACGTTTTTCCTTCTGTGCCACATAAAAAACCTAAGCGGATAACTGCAGTCAATAGGAAAAGGTAACCTACATACAAATCTTGTAGTTATCGAGTCACCTCATTTACACAAAGTATATTAACAATTTTTATTTATTCAGCATTGATGGAAATATTTGACGACCAAACAAATATAGTAGAATATGCAGTGCCCATTTTGTTGGTAATAAAAAATCAGAGCAACCCTTAAGTCCAAGTTTTATTCCAACAATTTTCCCTACTGCTTACAGAAGATAAGTGTCAAACAAAATCGACAGGTAAGAAATACACCATTTTTTAAAATAAAAATTACGACTAATGCATAGAAAGATACAAATTAATTTTTTCGTCAGGTTTGAACGATGTTTAAGAAAACAAGAACAATCCATTCTTAAAAACACTTCTCATTTAACGGACGAAAATAAGTGTTAACATAATGTATCATCACATAAATATATTTACATATGTGGCCTTGTATAGACACACAAGTACAATCCGCTTGTACAACATTTCTATCATTAGTTATCTGTATAAAATGAAATAAAAAACTCATTACATGCTAACTGATAGCCTCATAAAATGATGAGAAAACAAATTTCTTACTTACAAGAAAGTTAACTTTATGGCGGTGAAGTTACAGATATTTGTCGAATGACATAACCTCTAATCATACCCAGGGCCAGCGCACATTATATTCCCAGAAAGATTGTAGTCAGCTTTAGATAAGGCAAACCTATATATACCCCTGTAGGCACATTTTATAGTTAGTTATTTGCTTGCACGTCTCTATGTTCAATCTATTGTAGAAAAATAAATAAATAAGTTTCGAGTTGTTTTTAAAAATCGGTAATTTCAATCATCGAAATATTATTGGCGCAGCCGGTAGGATATCAAGAGCAATCAATCAATTGATCGGCGTTCGTCTCAACGATTTGCTTGGTATCTACAGAATCTACAATCCACATTCCATCCGTGAGGGACGTCAGGTGATAACTCAATTGGGGATCGAAGACAGAAATCCACTGATCAAGTAAGATTTTTTTGAATTCATCCTTTAAATCCGTAATCATTTTCACAACACCCCAGTAACAAGGTTAGCTTAAGTTCAGGATTAGACAGATTGAGGCCTGAATGCGCACCGAGCCAAAAGTGAGTGAAAATATTACATTTCCATCCTTTCCTTTTTTAGAAATCCCATTATTGAGATCATCTTAAGGAAATTAGTATTAGTCACGTGATAAATCTATATTTTAGATAATATCAAGTATTAAAATCATTGGTGATCATTAATACCTAATTAAGGCACAAACAAACAAAAAATAATATATATTAAATTCATTGATTTATTGACCATTATTAAATTAATTTTTATTTATTTTAACTTACTATTGTTATTATTACTTTCATTATACTTTTTATTTTGCTTTCATTCTTATCTTATTTTACACGTAATTAAATATTCTTTACAATGGCCACAGAAGTAAATTATACGCTAGTTAAATTAATCTTAGAAACAATACCCGTGTACGATGGAGATAAGGACTTGCTAGAAATTTTTATCTCAGCTTGCGATAGTTTTCATTCTAAGTATTACTCTAGGACTAATCTTGAATTAAATCAATTCATATATCAGGCAATTTTAGGCAAATTGAAAGGCAATGCTTTATTGATTATTGGTTCTCGTGCCGAATTAAATACTTGGCCTTTAATTAAAAACGAATTAAGGAACGTATATGGTGAACGTTTAAATCTTGATAATTTGGAACAAGCCCTTATGACCTGTTCTTTGCATAAAAATGAAAATTATGAGAATTTTGCAAAAAGGTTACAATTGATCGGATCAAAATTAGCTTTAAAATTAAAAACAATTCCGGTAGCGGAAATGGATGCTGCTACGAAAGAAATTCACCTCAAACAATATAATAATTTAGCATTAAAAATATTTGTTAGGCATTTAGATAGACGTTTACGAGACAAAATTATCACATTAAAACCCACCGATTTAGAAAGTGCAATGGCTATGGTTCGAGACGATGAAAACTTCGAACTTTTCCTCCAGCCACAAAATTTCAAACAATTAATTCCCAGAACTAATTTGCCACCAAAGCCTCATCAATTTAATCATTCAAATTCTAATCAAAGACACGTACAGCAGTACCCCCAAAAACAGAATTCTTTTCCGAGACAATTCAGTCCAATATATTCTAATCAGTCACCCCAAAATCAATTCCAAAATCAATTTCAAAATCAATTTCAAAATCAATTTCAAAATCAATATCCCTCTAGCTCACAAGTATTTCGTAGACCAATAAATGTTTGGCAACCTGGCCAAAATATCAATCAAAATCTTCCAAAGCCAGTACCTATGTCAGGTATAAGCGCTATTCCCACGAATATTCCAAAAAATAGCCCAGTTCCAATGTCAACGAGTACTAGGAATCCCACCTTCATAAACAAAAAAAGATCTCAGCCATTTCATTATGTGGAAAATATAAATCCAGCAGAATCTCATAACACCTCCGAGTTTTGCGAATCATATCTCAATCCTCAACTCAGCGAAACTCAACACACTGTGGATGACTATTATTACATGGGTGAGAATTGTGACACTGACACTGCATGTGAAATAGATAACGAATACGCGCTAGTTGATAATAACGAATATGTGACTTGTGATAACAACTTACAAGAATCCGACTGTCAGGATTTTTACCAGCGTACGCAACAGATAATACCACGATAGCAGAAATTAATACGAACTTTCAAACACCTCTCCCATATATATTAATTAGAGGAAATAAAAATGAACCCGAAATTAAATTATTAATAGATACAGGGTGTAGTCTAAATTTATTAAATCCAGAAATAATCAATTATTATTTTCCAAATTCGATTATTAGCAAACAAACACAAATCAAAACAGCAGGTGGTACAGTAACAGCCCAAGGTATAGCTAACATACCATTATTTTGGCTAATTATTAAAAATTCAAATATTGGACATTTACAAAATCAATTGCAAAATTATATCGAATATTATCCTGAATGTGTAGCTTATAATTTCCATAATTATTTTGACGGAGTAATTGGTATCAATTTTCTTCGTGACTTAAATTTAAACATTGATTTTAAATCACAAAAATTGATCGGGAATAATTTCTCGATACCCTTTCACTATAGACAAATAGAAAAAAAATGTACATTTAACTTCACTTTCGAACCACATGAAACAAAATTAGAAAAAATTCCAGTTAACGTCCAAGAAGGAAAAATAATTTTAAACGAACATCGCTGTAATAATATTATAATAAAAAGTTGTGTGACAACAGCTACAAAAGGCGAAGCCTATGTAGAAATTCAAAATACATCACATTCTCCACAAACATTAGAAATCAATGCGGAATTGCCTTGTGAACAAATCAATCGAACTGAAAACGAATTATTCACTTTAGAACAAATTTTAGATAATAATGATGTACCAGATTTTCAACCTATACATAATTTAGAATCACTAATAAGAATAAATCATTTAAATGCTGAAGAAAAATCCAAATTATTAAAACTTTGCTATCAATTTAAGGAAATATTTCATAAATCAAATGAAAAATTAACTGTAACTGATAAAGTTCAACATTATATTAGAACAACCGATAATATACCTACTCATCCGCACATATATAAATATCCTTATATTCACAAAGAACTTGTAAAACAAACTATTGATCAATATTTACAAGATGGTATAATTAGACATTCACAAAGTCCGTATGCCCATCCTATTTGGATAGTCGATAAAAAATTAGACGCATCTGGCAAAAGAAAATATCGTATGGTAATTGATTATAGCGCACTTAATGCGAAAACTATTGACGATAAGTACCCCCTACCCGATATCGATGCAACTTTAGCAAAATTAGGCAAAAGCCAATATTTTACAACCATAGACTTGGCTTCAGGTTACCATCAAATAGCTATGCACAAAGACTCGATAGAAAAAACGGCTTTCACTTGCGATAGAGGACATTATGAGTTTCTCAGAATGCCCTTTGGGTTAAAAAACGCCCCGGCAACGTTTCAGAGAGTAATGGACCACATATTAAGGGACCATATTTCCGATAATATCTGTATGGTGTACTTAGATGACATAATTGTTTATTCGGTATCATTACAAGATCATCTCGTAGCTTTAAAACGAATTTTTACAACACTTAGACAGTGTAATTTAAAAATACAGTTGGATAAGACCGAATTTCTTAAACGGGAAGCGGAATATTTAGGACACATAATTTCAGATAAAGGTGTAAAACCAAATCCAAAAAAAAATAATAGCAATACAAAATTTCCCTATTCCTCAGACAACTAAACAAATAAAATCATTTTTAGGTCTCACTGGTTATTATAGGAAATTTATTAAAGAATATGCTAAAATAGCTAAACCTATGACCAATTATTTAAAGAAAGGATCAAAAATTGATATCAATAATTCAGATTATAAAAATAGTTTTGAAACATTAAAGAATTACTTAATAAATGAACCAATATTAGCATATCCAGATTTCTCAAAACCTTTTACTCTAACTACTGACGCCTCTAATTATGCAATAGGTGCAGTTTTGTCACAAAACAATAAACCAATATGTTATGGCAGTAGAACACTCAATAAAGCTGAAATTAATTATTCTGTTATTGAAAAGGAATTACTTGCAATTATATATTTTTGTAATTATTGGAAAAGTTATTTATTTGGAAATAAATTCACTATTCAAACAGATCATAAACCCCTAAAATGGTTAACTAGTATAAAAGAACCTAATTCGCGACTTTTACGTTGGAAAATAAAAATGCAGGAATTTAATTATGATGAAATAGCTTATGTTAAAGGTAAAGATAATCGTGTAGCAGATGCATTATCTAGAGTAAAAATTGAACCAGATAATCGATCAATATTAAATAATTACGATCCAACAGAAAATAATTTAGCAGATTTTTTCGCCTTAACAAACGAACCAATAGTAACAAATCAATCACAAAATATGCCATCAACTTCAACTATAGATCAAATTATTGAGGAAGCTATAAATAAGGAAATATTACATAATAACCCAGTTAATATAATTTCCGATATCACTTTAACACCTGAAAGACCAATAGATACAAATGAAACCGTACATACGGCGCAAGAAAATCCAGTATTAGAAATACCTATATCAGAAAATGCATTAAATACATTTAAAAATCAAATAATTTTCCATATCAGCGGCGATACTCTAAAATCAATTGTTCGAATAGAACAACCTTTCGAGAATAAAACACGACATAAAGTAACTTTAAGATTACAACATTTTAGCGAAGATCTAGTCAACTTTTTAAAAGATTATTTAAAACCTAACGCAACACACGGTATATTAATACCAACAGAATATTTGAGTAATTTTACGGAAACTATTCAAACTAACTTTTTAGCCAAATCATTTAAATTTGTTCGATGTACATTATATCTAGAAGACGTTAAAACTAAAGATGACCAAAATTTAAAATTAAAATACCATCATGAAACTAAAACTGTACATAGAGGTATAAACGAAACCACCACCGCCCTTACACGAAAATTTTATTGGCCCACATTAAAAAAAGATGTAAATGACTACATTAATTTATGCCCAATTTGTCAAAAAACCAAATATGAACGACATCCACATGAAATAGTATTTAAAAATACTCCGATTGGAGATAAACCATTCGATCACATTTATGTCGATATATTTCAAGTAGAAAAAGTAAAATTCTTTACGATAATCGATAGTTTTTCAAAATTTGCTCAGGCATACCCCACTACAACTAATGCGATCGATTTAGTAGATAATTTATTAAAATTTATATCACATTATGGTATACCCACTAAAATAACTTGCGATCAAGGCCCAGAATTTAAAAATAGACACTTTGAACATTTTTGTACAATACACAAAATTAATTTACATTATACCACGGCAAAAAACCCTAACTCAAACAGTCCAGTTGAAAGACTGCATTCTACCTTAATTGAAAGTTTGAGAGCACTACGAATCGAACAAAAAACGAATCCAGTAACAAGTTTAATGATATATGCTTTAATTGGTTATAATAATACTATCCATAGTTCGACCAAATTCACACCTATGCAAATAATCAAAGGTACATTAAATCATTCAACGCCAATAGAAATAACGGAGTCACAAATTGTTTCCGATTATTTAAATAAACACATTGAAAATACTAATGCGGTAAATCGATTGATTAACGATAATAATTTGAGATCTAGAAATTTAAATAAAGTAAACGAAAATAGGGTAGAACCTCCAGAAGTTCATATAGATGATAATGGAAACGTATATGTTAAAGATACCACCCGAAATAAAATAAATCCAATTTATCAACAAGCTAAACCATTAGTAGATAACCTAGATAAATTAATTACTGATAAAGGAACATTTCATAAAAAAATAATCAAACCTATTAGAAAAGTCACTAAAAAGGAATCATATTTGCAGGAAAAAGATGAGGAAGATCCTAGCACTTCTTCTCATGGTAATATACCCCCTTCGAATTAGTACGATCACTGTAACACCTCTAAACAATCCAATTTTTCCCTATAGAATTGGACCGACCCATGTCACTTTACGAAAACATACTTTTATAAAATATATTGAAACAAATCAATACGAACAGTATTTATCGAAAATACAACAGGTACTCGGGAATATTTCAGTAGATCAATTAAAACTGGAAAAAACTAGTTTTAGAAAGAAAGCAGCCTTATTTAAGCCAGATTTGGAACCCTTAAGGAACCAGGTACGAGATTCAATAAAACAAGCACAGCTAAAACTTTCTTATTTAAAACCTCAAATAGTTAGACAAAAAAGAGGTCTATTTAATTTTGTTGGAAGAGCTCAGGGATGGCTTTTCGGCACCCTTACAGATGAAGATAGTGAGAGATATGATAATGCTATAGCAATATTAGATAAAAATCAACAGTCAATCCATCACGATTTTACAAATTTTGTATCCATTAGTAAAGATTTTATGAATAAAACTACAGGGTTATTCGAAAAACTAAATTCAAATAGTGAAATAATTAAACAAGATCTAAAGCAATTATCACAGACCATTCATAAAATCACTCGTTACATGGGTTTGCAACAAGTATTAAACATGTTATTAATAGATTGTAATTTTTTGATAGAACATATAGATAATATTCAAAATTCAATCACCTTTGCTGAACTAAGAACTTTAACTAATTCCATTTTACCACTTAATGAATTAACAGAATTGATTGCATTAATGAAGCATAAATATAATAATCAAATTTTAGATTTTCATATTAAACAGGAATATTATAGATATTTGTACACAGAATTAAAATATCATAATAACAATATAATGATTTTGATACACTTTCCAATAGTTGAGAAAGACGTTTTCGATTTATTTCATCTCTTCCCAATTCCAATCAATAATACTACCATCATACCCCATAAACCATATATCCTAATGAATTCTTCAACGCATCACTACAAAGAAGAGGGCTGCCACCCGATCGATAAATATTGTATCACCCACATCAATGAATGGATAACGCCACAAGACTGTATACCCCCAATATTACGAGGACATGTACAAAATTCACAATGTCCCTTAGTATCCATCGACTTCCAAGCAACCCTAATAGAAGAGGTCAACGATGCCTACCTAATCGTTCTACCAGCAAAAAGGGTTAGGATAACACAGGAATGTCAACCCCAGGGATTCACCGACGTAACAACCCCTAGTCTTATTCAACTCCCCGAGCGTTGCACCATCGACCTTGAAGGGATAAGGTACTCATATGGAGAATCAACGATTCAAGGAGCACCATTTCACCTACCCATCATCCCGGAATTACGCCCGGAAGAAGATATACAAAAGATTCAGATACCCGGAAAAGTGCGGTTAGACGAACTGGTAAAACTAAAAAGTGAATTAGTGAACTTTAAAATTAAACCACTCGATGAAGTGATTAATTTGAAAAGACTAAATATATTTAATATTATACTTATTGGCATATTGATATTGATTCTATTATTTGCTTTATATAATTTGATAAAATGCCTTATTGTCAAAAATTCTAATAATAAATTGCTTTTGTGGTTTTCCAAATCTAAACTGACCACAGATAGAAATGAAAATTTAGATGATGTTTTCCCTTAATTTTCAATCTTTGAGGGGCGCATTATATTCCCAGAAAGATTGTAGTCAGCTTTAGATAAGGCAAACCTATATATACCCCTGTAGGCACATTTTATAGTTAGTTATTTGCTTGCACGTCTCTATGTTCAATCTATTGTAGAAAAATAAATAAATAAGTTTCGAGTTGTTTTTAAAAATCGGTAATTTCAATCATCGAAATATTATTCGCAGGTGATTGTCGTTCTACTCTCACGGCATGACGGTTTGCAAGGGCGATTCCTTTTGTATTCCTTGAGAATTAAAATCTATTGTGTGACTAACGGCTCTGAATTCTGATATAAATATTCTCTCCATATTTTACTATTTTCTTATATAAATCTATGACTATAATAATTTATTGTGATGACTTCTTTGTATTCCTCAATCTTTGTTTTATTTATTTATTGCACATACATTTTCCTCACAACTGTACTATTAATTACATTTTTATATTTTGTACGACCGATTTTGCATTTACAGCAATGGTATACAACATAAAAGTACCCTTAGTTGGGGACTGCATTCTCCGCTAGTGGCGCTAGAAGCCAGCTCGCATATACTCAATAATGAAATAGAGAAACTCCATACTTTAACACGTTGGCTACCAAGCACTATTTCAAAGAATCTTCCGTGTGGGACCATATGTATCACCGGTGATATCACCTTATCAGAAATTGAATGGCACGTTTAAGGTTCTGGTATATAAATAGGGTCGAGTAACATATATAAGTGGTATACAAATGAACTGACTATAGTACATATTGAGTGGTTATCACCGGTGACTCATCTGAAGCCAGTTATAGACACCCAAAAAAAAATGATCATAAAGAACATAAAACATTTATTAACTGTTAAACGAATATATAAAGGTTATAAAAATGTTATTCATGTTCATTTTAGTGTATTTTTTGAAAATACTGTAAACATAACGCTGGAGAATTTGGACATTCACGACAAAATGTAGACACTAGCTTAGTTTTTTTGGCTGCGATTTTAGAATTCTTTTGAAGGTGGTATTGCTCTTCGCAACAGGCAACACAACGTCTTCTTTTCTTACGATTATCTTTTGTTCCTCCACAATTTCTTCCAATGTATGTTTTTTCTTCCTTTGCTGTTCCCTGTTTATAATTTCTCCAAGCAACCCACAAACAAGTTTCTCTCTAAAATCAGATATCTGAATCTTTTTATTATTTGATAGTTGGTATAGGACCAAAGCATTAATTTAATACAACAGAATTGCTACTTCGTCCTGCCGTAACTGTTTCGTATGTATATCCATTTTCATCACAAAGTTTAAAAATTTTTACCCCATACTTTGACGCTTTACCAGGAATAATAGTCGGAATAATAGTCGACCTCTAAAAGCCACCATAGATTCATTAATTGATACTACCTCCGAGGGAACTTTCAGTTTTTTAAAGTTTTTAGTCAGAGCATCGGTAAGAGGCCTAATTTTATAGAGTCTGTCATCCTTATCTGCTGTTCCATTATCGGCAAAATGAATAAAGCGCAATATAGATTGGAACCTATTTTTTGCCATAATGTGCCGAACAAAGCAATGACGGTATAAAAATTTTGTCGACCAATAATCTGATATTTTAGGATATTTCACGAGACCCATGTATAATATAATAGCAAAAAACTTTCCCATTTCCGAAGTGGTGGTATCCTTCCATTGTGGCTTGTACTTTCTAGCATTCCTGTTAGTTTCGAGTACAATCAAATTAAAAACATCAGAATCAATAATGAGTTTATAAATTTCGACTGGAGTTAACTCTGAAGGAATGTTTACTTGGCCTCTACCTACAAATTGGAACCATTCCAAAGAAGACCCATCTACGTCTTTCCACTGAACACCTGTCGACCGGTTATCGCGAGCAACTGTATCAGCTAAGCTGGAATCATCGTTATCATCCTCGGTGTCTGATTCCGTGTGAACATCTGATTCCGAGTCTGATTCTGAGCTGGGCTGATACACAGATTCTGAAGAAGAATATGGTTCTTCATTGTCAGTTTCTGAATCCGGCGAGTCACGTTGATTTGTACGTATATTGTGGCTAGTAGTTGACTGAGAATCCACATTCTCATTTGTACATATAGTGCGGCTACTAGCTGGCTGAGAGTCCATATTCTCATCCTCTAATAACTCTGCATCACCGTTATGATGAAGTTCATTAGGAGAAACGTTCATTTCTATTTGTAAAAAAATAAAAAATTACTAACCCGTTTTTTTATGTTGAAACTCTCCAAAAGCTATTACCTTCTGATTCCAATTCGTTGTACCATGCTAGTAATTTTGCTTCTTCCTTAGGGTCCATTTTTGGACAATAAATATCAAATGTTTATGATTGCAAAACACAAACTCAAACGCACGACTACAAACACATACCTACAAAGAATCACCTATGTACCATGTGAATCACCCGTGATCAAATTCTGTAACGGAAATAAAGCATGACAAACATTTAGGGTGCGTGTCGACATCTGTTGAAAATTTGACGTACCAACGCATCGATAAATGCTTAATATGGTTATGGTACAGTACAGAAACCATTGTTCATACACTAGCGTCACAAGCGGTTTAGCAACTACTCACTTTCATTTATCACCGGTGATGCATATGGTAGCCAACGTGTTAATGTATTCAGTACAACGTCTAGTGAATTAAATTATTATCCATTAATCATATCAAAGTTTACCTTATAGCACAGTTACCATGAATTTAAGATTGTATATATTTTTTAATATGTCAAAAATTTAACAAGAAAGAATAGAAAAGGCCGTCGATTGTTCACGTCAAAACAGGAGATCTAAATAAATCTAACTGGAATGTTCGTCAGCTTATAAAATTCCACATGGTTACTTTATAAATAATGAAAACCTAAGTTGAAGAAAAATATACAACAGAATAATTTTTACTGAAAAACAAATTACTATAGTATGTCTAGTAAAGTGATGATAGATCAAATAAAAGTTCCATATCAACCAATCCAAATGATCTAAACATTATGACATATAACTTTATTGGTTGTTTCTTTAGAAATTGAAATATATCTACAAATAATCACATATATGTCTACCACGTCCCACAGATAATATTGTTGAGAAAAACCAAACTTATAACATTCGTCATTTAGTATGGACAAGGAAGGAAGAATTATTAAATAATCATTTATCTTTTACAAAATTATACTAAATTATATACAAATTAATAATGGACTATACAAGTATAACTACATTGGTCATAGAATTAGTATACACAATTTTTTTACATATAGTTGAGAATTGTTACTTGGTAATTTTGAGTAGTATTATATATTAAATGAAAGTAAGTTAAGGAAATTTCAATATTCATATAATAGAAAAATACATTAATACAAAATAAATTTAATATTAGGAACTATCTCAGGGCAATATTTCAACTAAATGGCTTCATTCACGAAATCATCGATGAAAATATTACCGCAACTGGTTTTTATATGGGCCAAAATTGGTTCATATTAAATGATGAATATTTTAAACAATTTAAAGGTATTGCATTAAGTAATTCTTTGTCGCCTTTTATTGCATACTACTTGTTCATGAATAGATATGAAAGTCAAATTGAAGTTTAATGAAAATTCGAATTCAATTCAGATACGTGGATATTATCTTTGTAGTTCTCGATACGATAAGAACAGATACCTATACATAGTTATATTTCAAAATTACAACTGTTTCGCATCGACAAATTTTTCGTGCGGAATTGAAAACAATGAACAACTACCATTTCTTGATATATTAGTCATTAGAAATGGGTAAATTATTTAGAAATAAATACTTTGAATTAACTAGAAATAATTTATACTGGAAAGAAGTTAGCACTTTTAAATATGTTCCTAATAACTCTCATCATTGTTATCAACGCAAAATTAGACCAGAAAAGAGCCTGCCTTAAATTTTCCGGTCTATTGTTTGTTAAATTTCCTCCATAGTAACGATAGATCTGAAAAAGAAGAGAATACCATTATGGAGATAACTAAATGTAACAGGTATCCTATTCACATAGTAGATAAACTAATTAGAAAACGTAGATTTAGGGCAACTCTTCGTAACTCCACGAACTTTTGAGAACAAGGAGAATCAAATATGTCTTGACTCAAAAGAGTATTTAAACATTTGGACATAATATTAGTGCATCTCTGGCAATAAATTACGACCTCTAGAATATCTCAAAGATAAAATTGAAAACAAAGAAAAATCCAGGATTTATGAAATGAATTGTCGAGGCTATACGCAAAACTATATTGGACAGATACAAAGAGCAATTGTAATTAGTTTCAAAGAGCACGCTGCTCACGTAAATTATGGAAAATTAGGAAACTATTTTATTTGTTGTCTAACATGATTTCAAACTTAATAGTTCTCTTATTCGTTATTATTGTTCAAACTTATTAGTATTCATCTAAATCGATACGATCTATTTCTACGACAGTAGAAACAGCTGTCTATCGTTCGGTTCCCATCCGGGACAGATGTTGAATCCTGCCCGTGGCTTTTCTGAAACCTTGCTGATCGTGGAGAAACACGAGAAAGGGGTTGAGGATCGCTATTAGGTATAATTCAATGCCCAGTGGGGCTTTAGTCCGAGGAGTAATTGTTTCCTATAGCGATCATGTAATAGCCTTGCTATTCGGAAACTACTTTATAACCGCTTCGCGGTTTGGTGATCTTTTCTCGATTCCCGATTTATAAATTACTGACTTAGATCGTATCGATTTAGATGAATACCCCACGGATTAGATTCGGCATTTGCGCTGGACCGGCGTACCGTGTACGGCACTGATGAGAACTAATAAGTTCGAAATAGCTATCTGCCGTTCGGTTCCCATCCGGGACAGATGTTGAATCCTACCCGTGATGGGTTTTCTTTTCTGAAACCTTGATGATCGTGCAGAAACACGAGAAAGATATCGAGAATAGCTATTTAGTATAATACAATGCCCGGCGGGGCTTTAGCCCGAGGAATAGTTGTTTCCTATAGCGATTATGTAATAGCCTTTCTATTGGGGAACTACTTTATAAATGCTTTGCGATTTAGTGGCTACTTTCTCGATTATAACTTACTACTTTAAAAGTATCAAGTAAGCAAAATGTAATAATAGCATGGACACGGACAATGTTCCTATAGGTAACAGTTTGGTACCTTGAATTACATGAATGAATTAGTGAACTGACTGTTTACTTCAATACAGTTCCCTAACCATGAAAGAAAGCAGTGATAATAAACTGGAACATATTATCCCTTCACTGTTCACTAACTATGAAGAAAAATAGTGAGTCAGATTATTAGCGAAAGGTGCATGAAACTGTAAAAATTATTCTTAACGGATCTGAAAAAGCTTTGGTATAAATAGATATTAAGTATAAATATAACTGTGATATTAAGTCTATGATAAACAAAACTATAGTGGTTTCATGTAATGTAGACATGCCTCCTCTATTGGATAATGCGAAAATATATAATTTGATTTAATCGAAATTCAAAAACATAGTTAGGGGTTTAGAAAACCTTACAGCACTTATATGACATTCTTATTACAAACCTAAAAATGGAATATGGACACCTTTCCACATTCCCTTTCCTATTGAATACTTTTTAGAATATTATATTTCTAAGATATAATAGGCATGCCCATTCGTCTCACATACACTACCTATGTTAATAATATTAAATAGGTCGCTAGTAGTAGGTATGGGGACGGTTGGGCCTGGGAACTTTTTGAAGACCGTGGGAAAATTGAAACACGAGTTTTTACCTAATTCACAAAAATTTGAGGCGCCGCACCGGCACGCGTCATATTGAGATCAAAGGATGCTGCCAGACAGGTGTTAATTACAGATGCGTCGGCACGCGTCCGCCAGGTGTTAACTGGCGACAGGTGTGGTCCATGGGAAAATTGGAACTTGAGTTTTTACCTAATTCACAAAAATTTGAGGTACCGGCACGCCTCATATTGAGATCAAAGGATGCCGCCAGACAGGTGTTAATTACAGGTGTACCGCAGGGCTCCCGCTCCAGGGCTCATTGGGCCTTCGCCCCACTCTGACGGGCCCGGTCCTTTCGCCCCAGGGCTCCTTAGGTCTTCGCCTCAGGGCCCCTTCGCCTTAGAGCTCCCATCGCCCTCGTGAAGAGGAGTTTGAAGGCGTGCTTGAAGCCTGTCGCGAGAGCGATACGGAGTCTCCGCATCCAGTCGCGGTCGGTGATAACTTAGAAGAGAGCAAAGGGGAGTGCGCGTGCTAATCTAACATTCGAACTTTTGCGCGACCGTCTATAATAGGTCAGCTTCAGGGGAAAAGCTTCGATAGAGGGAGGTTCTCAGTAAGACGAATTGATGACTGATAACTTCATTGTGTAGGATATAGATTCGAACCGAAACAATGCGTCTTTGTCAGTTTAAGTATACAGTATAATCGCTACAGATGTTAAGTAGATAAAAGAACTAACATCAAATAGGCATAAGAATCAACGTCGATTCGACAAGAACCGCTTCCTCTCTTTTCGCCCTTAAATCGCTTGAATTTGTGACGATTTGGTGGAGATATCTCTCTAATACCTTATATATTATATTCCTAATTTCATAAATTTGTATTAATTCTTATAAAATGAATAATGTTTCGAAATCTGAATATTTGTCACTCCTAATTACGGCTTATTAAATGTCCGAAACCTGTCAATCTTATTTTCTTAAATGTAGTATCTTAAAAATACCTATGTTTAACTTTACCGCCGTCAAGTTGTCGACTACTATTCAAGCTATGTAGATCAAATATTTATACTACTACTTACGCTGAATAAATTATACTATTATACATGTTCCTTTTCTGACATCAATGTAAATACTAATATTCGTCACACAATTTATCGTTTGAATTAAAATATATGCGTCAGAGTAATTAGAATATGACGCCACTACTACCATAACTTTAGGCACTAAATGTATATTCACTGTAGTGGCGTATTTCTCTTTACCTTTGGGTTTTCTTTGCTCATGAAGTTCAGAAAGGATAGTCAAAACAATCATGATTGTAAAGCGAACTGAAAAGTGGTAAGATAAATTTGTTTCTAAGACGGATGCTGAGAAGAGTCTGGAACCGTTGAGACCAGTAAATAATTAGAGACCAGTTTTTCAGGAGCACCGAGAGACTCGTATTTTTCGACGCGTATTTCGCCCACCAGATTGATATCATGGGGAGATAATTAAAGTATATATAAGTTGTAATAATCTCCTTGTTTCTTTTCTGAATGACTAAATTTTTGTAAGTCTTTTTTTCTCAAATATTAACTATTCGAAATGTATACATATAACTTACAAAATTTGATGTAGTGTGATTAAATATATACCTAGAGATATTATAAAATATCCATGAAGATGGTACAATCCAATCCATTTTGATATTACCAGTGGATCTAAGACTTATTTTGAGCGATTAGTTGATTCCAAAAAATTACAGGACACAATTATAGTCAAAATGTAGAATTCGTCTTTAAATGCGATGGTAAATAACATATTTTTAATGACACTTCTGATTGTAATCACAATGAGTAGTGTTATCTAAATTTCTCTTATTTGTAGTGTATACTCCGTTATAAAATATCATTTATGAATGACTATGAATAACATGTAATTTTACTTATGTTCGCGAAATAATGATCCATATAAGTAAAGCACAGTGAAATGGATTTTTAATATTTATTGGCAATTGCAGAATTCTAAACAAATCCAATTTAATAATACGAGTTTTGTAGATCATTTAATGAAGTACCGTGACCGATGTATCAGACATAAACTATTAGTAGAGTAGAATTCTTTTCTACTCTACTAATAGTTTATTATCCAAGATTTTCATCATGTAACGCGAAAATTTCAGAAGAGGCTGCACTTCTCAGAAAATAATTAATATATTTTACTGACACTCAAAAAAAGTCTTCACAAATCACATCGCAATGTAACAGAAGAATATTCCCTCAATCAGTCTCCTTTTATTTTTCACGATTATAAATGATCAAGTGACACCCATACAAGGTAGATTTTGCATTTATGGTAAATAACGGTATTGCTTTCGAAATCATGATGGAGTGCTTTTAAAAAATCTACAAAAAAACATGGAGGTACATTCTCAGAAATTGGAGTGTTTTTCTGTGGTAGACTATGTGGAAGATATAATACTCCATGTTTAATAAAGTGTAATGCCTTAACATTCTTTCGCGAAATTATACGAAAAAAATATACGAGACATATAGTAAGTGTATTTTTTTTTCATTAGAAGTAAACGAATTAACTAATTATATGCTAGAGCAAAATTATTAGAGATGTTGTTAGGCTAGCAAGATCGGTAATGCAATAATATAATATATGTTAGAGATTGCTAGATTGTTAGGTCATCAATCTCTAAGTGTTCACCATAAGTGCAGTTTATAACAAACCGAATGTAGAGAATTAATTTTTAGATAAAGATATGCAATACTTATTCAATATATTCAATAAATATATTGAATTCATATTTAAAGGTGTAATCTACAAGAATAACTTTGATGTTTCCCACTTAATAAATATATTAGTGACATCATAAGTTTGTTAAATGTAATGGTAGGAAACGTAGATAAAATTTAATAAACAAGTGCTTACTTGATAAACTATATGTATGTTATTGTTAAAATATCCTTATCTCCTGCGATCTTTATCTTTGAGAATTCGCCTAAGTAAAGGCGCCATACTAATAATAACAATAGAGAATTGTAGATATTGATTCCGTATAGTAGAAGGTTGCATAGAGCCGTATTATTATTATTATACTCACATCACAAGAGCACATATTATTTATGCTTTATTTAAAATATAAATTAGTTATGTTATACAGTTTAAAATATATATTTTTAGATTTATGATATTCTGACTACTGAAATAAATGCTTTTCGATGTTTGACTTCTCTGATATAATGAAAATGCTTTTATCTCGTTGCATACAAAGAATGGCAATAATTAGATCGAGATAGGCGTCATGGAGTCTACATTAGTTGGTTTAGAAATGAAATACTTATTATAGTTGCTTAGTGGAATAGTTATTTATAGCGAATGACTAGGATTATATTCTAAATATTTTTGCTTTAAGGATTGCATTTTTTTAAACACAATTAGAAATATCATTTCATGACAAAGAAACAATCATGTATTGTACATTATGAAACAAAAGTATCTCCACAAACTCAAAGTTTGTATAATGTATGATGTATTAAATTGGATTATGTTCTCCAAAATTTAACAGAACATATAGGTCATAAATATATTGATATTGTTAAGTACATGAATTGGGGATTAAGTAAATGAAAAAACATTGAATACTTATTCCATTATCATAGATATAGATATATATTTTATTCGTTCTACGAGGCGGTTATATTTTCCTCTATTATCTTCTATATTCAAACACTACTTCCAGCATCGTTAATTTTATAGAAAAATGTTATAGTTGTTCTTGAAACTTGTTATATTTATTAACTACTAAACGTATAATTAATAACTAATTTTTTTCGTTCCCACTACACAATTTTTTTGTAATTGAAGAAACTAGGTTTTCTGAGCTGCCGTTAAAACAATATTAGTAACAAACAAATTAAACAAATGATACATAGAATTTTAAATTAATTGAAATTTTGTTTAAATAGAGATCTCCTTCTATTACATCTTTAAAATATATTGCTTAAATATATATCAAAATATTTATTTGTATATCGACAATATAAGAAATAATTTATATTGAAAGCATATTACTTTTAATGATACTTATACCAGAACTGTTAATAGAATATGTATTAAGATTTTGTCACTATCCAATAATGCTATTACTTATATAGCGGATAGTTTTCAAGACAATTCAATGTGTTATTTCTTATATACATAATGTGTAATTAAAAAAATATATTTGTGAAGAAATATTACTCATAATCGTCATTAAAGTAATTTGATAATATAAAGATATATTTTCTTATGCTTTAATCAAACTATTAACTATATAATAATATATTGATTAAATGAATATTGATTAAATACATGCTGTAATAAATATTGAATAAATGAAAAGTATATTCTATATCATTGATTCCATTTCTTCAGTTCATATCATCTCATTACTAAGTATACAAATTCTTGAAGTTCGAAAGTCCTTTCCTTAAAATCATCCATATAAATCATCTGTATACTTCGATTTGGAATATGCCCGTGAAATTATATATGGTAATAAATTAAACTATGTTGCTAGTTATGATAGCACTAACATTACAAGCAGGCTATTTCGACGGAACTATTTTTCTTACCGCCACATCAAGAAATATTTCCAACAACTTAAATGTGAACACGAAGGTGACAGTAAATGTCACTCTAACTCTTGGTTATATCAATCTTAATAATCCTTAATGTTTATGATAATTATCCAACTAATTCCTAAGTTTCAGGTAGTAATTGTGCAGGTAACAGTTCTACGAAGGATATGTGACTTATATATACACGATGACAGTTCTAGTCGGATGGTAGTCTTACCATTGTCATCAATTTTACTGATTTCATAGGACGTCTATGACAATGAAAATTCATCGTAAGGCTATAGCAAGTCCTATCATTAACATATACCTTATTGATTTTATAGTCATAAAATCAATAAAATGTACACCTATGTAGTAATCCGTTCTCTAGAATAATCAGATTTGATAAAAGGAACTGCGCTCAAAATTCCACTAATTCTATTATTTTTATCATTGCTTCTCGTAATGAGTTTAAGCGAATTTTAAAAATACCATTTAAAATTTGGAGATTTTAGAACTAACGTTAATTTACCGTTTCTTATCAATATTACATAACGCATATTGAACATAACCTGATTCGATGTCTCTCTTAGGCCTCTACTTTGATATATAATACCAGAAGAGTTTTCTTTAACTTCCCATATTAATTTAGAAACTTCTAGTCAATTAATTTACAAGTACTTAAAAGACAACGGCTTCTGTATGTAATCGTAATACTATGAACTTGATAGGAATATATTTGCTCCAAATAGACAGGTCCTTAATCAGAAATAACACTCAACTAAGTTTTCATACATTCATATAAAATGCTCAGTTTTACAGTATTATGTATTCCTGGATTCTAAGAAGATGAAACGGTATCATTATTATCGTCTACGAAAACGCATTATTGTAAGATACATTATGTAATCATAATATTTGAAATACGATTTTATAGGGAACATTCTATTCGTTAAATTCATAGTTAAAACAAATTATATTATTATATATTTTAGTTTAAGGATTATGTACATAGGTACATGAGTTTCTTGTTATCCCTAAGAGTTCGATTTAATTTCGTTTCTATTTCTATTCCGTGTAAACTTTCAGGTGCACTTTTATTTTATATTGACATATCCAGTATCTGTATATTACATAAAAATTCTTAAGAAATATAATTTAACCCTTTGAAGGCAGCATTTAGAAATAGTACTTTCTCATGCATAATTTTGAAGTACACTGATAGAAAATCAGTAAAATTGTAATGTGTATATTTTTCAAAATTTTTATTTTACCAATTTCTTCAAAAAATGGTGGTATTTTGGAGATACCACTAAGCCACAGAATAAGCAACATTAATTTTTTGTGGAAGCTTTGAAAACAGCTTTTTTGTCGGACAGGCATAATGCAACGCCACAAGTGTCCTAAGCCCATCTGGATCTCCTTTGATG
Source organism: Rosalia funebris (assembly GCA_037954035.1). Taxonomy (NCBI): domain Eukaryota; kingdom Metazoa; phylum Arthropoda; class Insecta; order Coleoptera; family Cerambycidae; genus Rosalia; species Rosalia funebris. The sequence continues at coordinate 22,619,017 of JAZFAV010000007.1, read as the reverse complement.
GTCTCGGGTACTATACAGAGCACATCGTCTGGAATTTCCATAAACTGGCATATGTAATAACTGATCCCATCGTTTTTCAAGTGGTACTATTGGCTATGGTAATTATTTATGTTTTTCTGTTCCAAACTCGGTCTTCCCTTCTTCGTTGCTTCACTCCCAGCTTCTACCAAGCCTGCTATTACGGCCAAACGAAACGCCTTCAGATTCATTCCACTGCTGTTTCCACATCGTTGCTGAAAAATTATAAACGCATTGACTACACTGACATCAATAAAATGCGAGAATATGCGTGACTACCATTTTCTGCTCTTTCTGTCAATTTCGTAAGTTTTCTTTAGCATGTCTGCTTTATCGACGAAGCCCATGTTTTGGTTATAATTTTTCAAGACTTTAGGGTAAGGAACGTTTTCAGTTTCTCCATTCTTCTTTTTTCTTATTACGTAGTCAGTTTCAGATGGATTTTCACAATTGGAGGCTAAGAGAACTATTCTTTTGTCCATCCATTTCACGCAGGAAATTCCATCATCAGTTATTCGCCAATCAAAATCACCACGCTTCATCTCTTTATCAACTTTAAAATCCCCAGGAATCTCTTTTCTATTTTTTCCAATAGTTCCTGTTGCATGAATGTTCTTCGTCTTCAACTGTCTTAGTAGTAGCATGGATGTAAAATAATAATCGAAGTACACATAATAATGCTCTCCAACCAGGACCTGGTCAAATCTATAATAACTCGAGGTCCTAATTGTTTCTCTGCAGTCCCATTGACCTTTCCCGTATATATTTGAAATATATATATATCCACTTACATCTGTTCTAGTCCAAACTTTGTAGTCCCATTTTATAGGCTTATTACGCATATATTGGCATATTGATGAACGGCCTTTGAAACAATCATGGATTCGTCTATTGATATGGTTTGGCGCATTCTGTAGTAAAAACTGAAATTATGTAATATAGAATTTAAAAATGGACGCAACTTATATAGTTTGTCAAAACTAGGATCCCCGCGGTTTGGCTGAAGAGCGTTATTGTTCAAATGAAAATTTCCTAAAAGCCAATCGAATTGGGTACGGCTCATTAGAGTTGAAATGTAAGAATCCCTCAACTCCATCTGTGCTGACCAGTAATCCCGATAGCTCGGAAGTTTTTTCACACCCATCAAAATGTTTATAGCCAAACATTTTTTTATTTCTCTCACAGTTGTAAGAACAAATGTTTTCCCACGTTGGGTAGCATAAAGGTTTGTTTGAAAATCAAAATGTTCGATCATTTTCTCGCTAACAAGACACCCAAAAATATCAATTGGCGATTCTATATCATCAGGTATGTTATCAAGCCCGATGCTTTCTGAAAAAGCATCCACTTGATTCCCCGTATTCGTGACTATGACGTAGAGGCTTTTTCCAAATAAATTTATCTTTTGTTACAAAATATGATAATGGGAGATCGTCTTCTCTATCCTCAGAATCGGACAAATTCTGTGTTGAAGCAACAATAATTTCCTCTGTATAGTTCTCCTCATTTTCCTCGTCCTCTCCATCATCAAATTCATCAAAATACTCTCCATCAGAAGGGATTTCTGCCAAAGATGCATGAATTTCATCTTCATTTAATTTTTCTAAGTTTTCTAAGTAAAAAATATGTACAAATTTATCCATAACTCGATCAAAAAAACGCACCGAACTATAATGTTAGTGCGTTGTGGTATGTTTGAAATACCACAAATAAATAACGATCAAAAGCAACAGTTTTAAGTAAATATTTATAATCATAGTATATTCGTATGTTAGTACATTGCTACAATCATATTTAGGTACTTACTTGCCATTATTTTCTGTATTATTACGTTCAAATCGGTCGGTGAAATTTTATAACATCACCCGACAACAAGTGGTTAAAAACTTATTTATTGTATGCACCAGAAGCCAGCTACCTGATTTTATTCTACTGTACAGTAGAGGGCGCATGATGAGGACGTATCAGAGTGGTGGTACGTAGAAGTATACCGGAAAGTAGGAACAAAAAAGAATTTTAAATTTGTGGTATGTGTAGTATACCACTAAGCTTGAAAGGGTTAAATCGAAATTGGAAAAAACACTATGTATTGAATGTGTGTAATTAGTAAACATCTAACAGACTGTAATGGGCAAAATTACAGCCGTATTTTTGATTTTTATAGAATAGCTGACAAGTCTGACAAATTACTAGTAATGTGGTCAACTTGTTGTGGCGTTCTTTAAGAACTGATACATTGTAATGATTACTAGACATATAATAACTACTATAAGTAAATATTGCTCTACTTTATTTTATGGGTTCTTAGTTATTTACTAAACTAGCGAAACTGTACATCCATTCTTATCCTATAATTAAATAAATGGCGAAGGAGCTGGTTAAAACAGTTTACTATTATAATAATTATCATATAATACGATGCAAAATAATACAAATAATGCTGTCGAATATATCGATGAATTACTGTTATTACTAATATAATAAATACCAATTATGTTTAACGAGAATTACCAGTAATTAGATTTAAGGTAATGTGTAACACTATGATCCATAAGTCATGGATTACATCAATGTTTAACTCCAAAATAACAGGAGTTCGACAACATTAAATATCTCTTCCTTCAAGGTAACGTCTCTTGTAGTTCTACCTCTTGGACATCTGCTCTTTTCCGATTTTTTATCTGAACGAGACTGCGTGTGATACCTCATTTCAAGGGGTTTTTAATTATCTATTCACTATAAGAAGTTAGTGTTAATTTTGTATATTCTTTATAAAGGAAATTAAGTTTGAAAGTTTCAAAATTTATTTGTATACATTCAGATATGTTATTCAGATGTATCAAAACTTTAACATTTTTTGATACATTTGATAAATTTTGGTACTTTTTTGCTAACTTTTTGTCTTTAACTTCTTGAAACATTTTTTTTATATCCTATAGATTTAGATGCATAATTTTTCTGAGTTTTGATTTTTCGAATGCAAATTACACTATTACGTTAACAAAAAGAGTTTACCTTGAAATGGCTTTAAAATTTTCCCCTTAAGTATACTGATTTCTAAGAACAACGAAACTTATTTTTAATATTTTTTCGTGACAGGCACATTTTTTCGGAAAAGAAAAAAAAAAAAAAAAAAATATATATATATATATATATATATATATATATATATATATATATATATATATATATATATATATATATATATATATATATATATATACTCGAGATATTTCAATTTTTGTGTTTTCTTATAAATGTACTAAAATGTAAAAAAAGTATCGTTTTTTTTTATTTTTTTTTACTTCTACCGTTAAGACACATAGCAATTCATGTTATGTAACAAAAATTATGTTAAATAGTTTGATATTACAAACATACAGGAGCTAAAACCTGCAAGGGTTGTTAGAAACTTTAACCTAATTGTTTACCTTTAACCTGTAATGTTTACCAGGATTCATTTAAAAGATTTGTGTGGATACATTAAACGTACAAATTATGTTAAAAACTTCTATGCTTCATCACCTTTCGAATGAGGTATAGATTTTTAAGAAATTTCCTGTTAAGTAGATTAATCATGCAATGGTTTTTTTATGTTCAATTCTATTACTACACAATTGAATCAGACGCATTAGAATGGAGCAGTATATGTTGGCACAACTTCCACATTATTAATAATAAAGAAACCGACTTTGACTAATAATATACCAATAATCTCATAAAGTCCAATATCGTTAGATATTTGAATAATTTATTTAATGATTAAAACACTATAGATCCTCAAAACTTAATCGCAATATACTGTTAATTTAATTCTAGAGTTTTATTTTGTCTTATATGTTATGTGCATTAATACATAGAATATTCATGTCTGATACACGCACTTTAGCAATACTTCTTATTTACAAAACTTCTTATATCTCGTAGCGAATAAAATACAGTAAATAAATTACTAAGTAAATAAATTATTCAAATATCTAGCGATATTGGATTATTGGTATATTGTTAGTCAAAATCGGTTTTTTATTATTAATAATGTGGTCTGATTCAATTGTGTAATAATAGAATTGAACATAAAAAAACCATTGCATGATTAATCTATCGCACGGCTGGCCACACGTATAATCCATCATTGAAATAATTGTTTACAACTATGTAAAGTTTGTGTTTTAGTAATAAGTAATAAAATCTATTAACAAGTAACTAATATATCTAAATGGTACTTCCAAACAGATATATAATGTTGTTTGATTAACTAAAAATTAAGTACTGGAATGATAGGAAGGCGTTTCTCTTTAGCTTTACTTCTCTGACGCAAATTAGAATGCTTCCGAATGTTTCTAATAGCTTAATAAGTTGGCCACTTATCGTAATTGTATGATACATATTACATAATTTTTGACTTGTTTGCAAGTTTTAAGAAATTTCCGGTTAAACGGATTAATCATGTAATGGTTTTTTATGTTCAATTATATTATTACACAATTAAATCAGACGCATTAGAATGGAGCAGTATATCTTGGCACAACTGAAACATTATTTATAATAAAAAAACCGACTTTGACTAACAATATAATAATCTTATAATGTCCAATATCGTTAGATATTTGAATAATTTATTTAATGATTAAGACACCAAAAATCCACCAAACTTAATCACATTAAATTATTAATTTAATTCTGTGATATATTTTATTTTATTATTATGTGCATTAATACATAGAATATGCATGTCTGATAAACGTACTTTAGTAATACTTAGTACTTACGTATTTTATTCGCTACGAGATACACTCTTTACTATATCAAACATTTCTTTATATTGGCTATAAGAGTTTCTTAAAAATGCATTTTTTGTATTCTTATATTCTTTGAACTATTTTGTGTAGTGCTATACTAAACGTCAGATTTACAACAATGAATGGCGAAACAGACAAACGATGGAAAACTGGTGTGAGAATTATTAAAAAATGATTCGGAAAACATTATATTTATAGCGACTCTACGTATCGTGAAGAGTAGAGGCTTGCCTCAATAAAAATGAAGAAATTTTTGAAAACGGTTTGTATTTTGCTGTTGTTTAAGTAAGCCAATTACATTAAAAATGTAATGTGTTAATGACGTTTATTATGATGTTTAATTCATAGTGTGTTTTATAAACTGAAGATATGATTCTATTAAAAAATATATATTTAAATTGATCATTCTATAAAAGTGCAAGAGATATGGCTTTTTCCATGTAAAATGTAATTTAATGCTATTTTCCGAGAAACCAGAAGTGAAGTGAAATATGTATTTCTATTCGCGTTTGAATAACATGAATATAAAGAACTTATCAAGAACCTACCTACTATTAGTAGATAGTAAGTGATAGTGTTTTCTTTGAAAAAATCACCCTGTATATATTATAACAAACAATCCTATCAAAAAGGTCCTGTATGTTACTAATATAGTAATGTTACACATGGTAACATAATAAGAGCATTTCGTGGGAAAGTGTAAAAATAATTTTTTTTTGTTCACGGATTTTAACATTTTTACACTCACTTATTCCTATTATTTTGGTTCCCCAAAGATGTATATTAAAGAATGCAAATTATAATGACCAACTCGGTTGACTCTTCACCTGTCTATTTATTAATTCGTAGTTTATTACCCCTTGGTAAAAATGAAACTTAAAAATAATTTTTATTTTTCGTCGAACAAATGATCCCAGAAAAGTTCCTAGTTCATAAATTTGAGTACGCAGTATACTAAACAAGAAAGCACCAATAAATAAAAATCTGATGTCCCTATCTTCTATTAAAAAAATAAGCGGAAATATGAACAATCAGCTTCTGCGAAACAATTATAAAGAACATCGGTTTTCGGACGGAGAGAGAGAGAGAGGGTTTTCGACGGAAAAGAGCACAAATGTTTAGTCGTCGGGACGCGTCGAGTCCGTGAGACGTTCAGACATGCTGCTATTCATATAATTTCAATGCGTTACACATAACTCAAAAATAAACAAACTATTAAGTGTCGAATTTGCTTTGTGCGGTAAAAATAGCAATGTGAAATTAATAATAACTATGTGTGAGCTATTTTAACATTAAATAAAAATGATAACCTCTAAGGTTATTCTAAGTAGTATTAAGAGAACTTTAACTAGACACCTGGACAGTAAGTAAGTCCCATCCAATGTGACAATAATGTGAAGTGATATTATTTACAAATATTGAGTTACATTAAAGTGATTACAATGGCAAGTGAAAATAGTTCGATAAAGTCAACATCTAGCAAAATCAAAACCCCCACAGACGCAAACAAGAGGGTAGGTTTTGTTAGGCCAACGCTAATAATTCCACCACCAGATATAAATATGGCAAATTCGCAATATAGTGCAAATTTGGTGTATACGGCAGGAACTGCAGTTACCCCAGAGATGTATGGAAGGAAGGCTTCAATGTTCGTGTTCAATCAATTCAACGACATCAAGGACTTTACCATGAGCACCGCAAAGTCAGGGATGGGTATAGGAGAAAAGTGCTCCTATTGGATGTATAGCAAACTTAAATCATGGAGCAAAAAGTGGTTTACACATTTCTTTTTAACCATTATGATCGTTTTGTATACGGTTGTGGGAGCTTACATTTTTATTTATGTGGAAGGTAACTAATTATTTGTACTGTGATTTATACACTTATGTTTAATAGGATGTCAACTTCAGTTATCTACTATCTAATTAGAGTATTTTATTTAAATGAAACGTCATTGCAATTGATATCTCTGTATTATTATATGTATAATACCACATATATATATATATATATATATATATATATATATATATATATATATATATATATATATATATATATATATATATATATATATATATAATAGTTACGCTTTCATAGAGTTTAGTCAAAAGGAACTAAAATAATATTACAAATAATTGATTTCACTCTCTTGTTCTGACAAAATATTATGTAAGCCATAATCACTGATTTACGTTATAATTCGGCACAGAAAATGGTAAAAAATACATTATTCAATATTCTGTGTCATATAGTACAAAGTGGGGATATATTTCTGCATAATATCTATAATTTTGTTGCAAAATAATTTTCTGAACATCTCTGAAACACGTCTTTATTTTTTTAATATTGACACGTTAAAATTTAATTTTTTTCAGATTTTCTTTCTGAGTTGTAATGTCATTATTATACATTTTTTTAAAATTGATTCTCTCTTTTTTATAACAAAAAGTAATTCCTTAATTTATGTCTTAAGGGTTTCCTATTTACCATCTATAAAATATAATGGTAAACCTAAGTTTAAGTAGGGTGTTAATCTTCAAATTTTAAACATATGGTTAAATTAAAAACCATGTTTTACAACTACAGAAATATCTGGTTTCATGGATCTAGTTTCCCCATTTGTAAAATTGTTAAAAAATAAATATTCCATCCTTATGTAAATTATTTTTAATATAAATGTTTAATGAAGATGATCCAAATCGTCGCTACAAATATAGGAATGTATCATATATTGTGACGAAAATTTATTATTTCTTCTGAGGAAACAATTTTTTCCTTGAATGGAATCGTATAACGTCATAACTGCAAATCTCAATAAAATATCCATTGGATTCAAGAATGGCATAGCCAGCATCAAAGTAAAATATATGGGTTGGAGTAATAGTCGTCTTTCTGTTTATAACTGTCTGTAGTTTATAACTTCTACGCTTCGCCTTAGTTCTAACTTTAGCACTTCTTTATTCAATTAACGATTAAGGATGTTGATATTTTCTACCGGAAAAATTTGATATCAACAAGCGCATTATGGTCGTCTCCCTGACGTTCCCTAGCAGATGAGCAGATGAGATGGGTGCGAACGGAATGGTCACGTTCACCTAATTTTACCCTTTTACTCGAATAGTAGATGTCTAATACCTAAGCAGTAATAGACATGGAGCTACTTAAAATTGCTAGGTTATTTTAATAAGCCAAATAATTTAGAAGACCTGAAGCAATGAATTCGAATCGAAATGGAAAATATTAGCCCAGAACTTTCTGGCCGTTCAATGCAAGCTATTTACATGCGCATCAGTCAATGTCAGATTTCTAATGCAGGATATTTCGAACAACATTAAGTTTTCTATCAAAAATAAAGTCGTAAGTACGTGCATCGTTCGTATTCTCCACAAAAAAAAAAAGAAACTCTCTCTAATTTATTACTAAAGGTCGGCGTCTTCTCCCGCTAACAGAAATGAATTAAGTACATCACTGTACGAGTATATTGTATGTATGTGCACACAGGTAATTAAAATCATATATCAGATATAATCAATTTGACCTAGTCATGTGTGTAATACAATATCATGATTTATTATTAATTTTGAAGCCATTCTGGCAATAGAAACTGTTCTTTTCTTCCTAAATGATTTGTGAATATAAGCGTTGAAACTAATTCAAAGAGCCGGGAATGATAGATGGCTACACCATATTATATCTTGCTACTATGTTCTTTATTGCGCATGGTTGTCCTCTAGTGATTGGGAGAAGAGTCTGTCCCAAATTGATTGAACCGTTACTTGATGAAAGTCCATATTTATACAAAATTAAAATATTCAAAGCGTATATTAAAAACTAAAAAAGCGTACAATAAAGCTATACAGCAGGTATATGCTAAAATTACAGATGAAAATACACATAATTTCAAAGTTATAGTACACATAGGGGAACCATCTCAAAAAATTGCATTATTTTTAAAGAAACAGTAATAAAATAGTAGAACTAATAATACTCTTCGAAAACACAAAAAATGCTACAGATAAAACCAATACCAAAAATAATTCAGGAGTCTACAAACTGGCTTGCGATACTTGCCCTAAGGTATATATATATATATATATATATATATATATATATATATATATATATATATATATATATATATATATATATATATATATATAGGACAAGCAGGAAGAAACTTCATCACGTGAATAGCAGAACACAAGTGAAGTTTCAATAATAACAAAACAGATATACAACATATGCAACACATCTAATTGAAGCAAACCATACCTTTAACGAAGAACTTAATGTTGTACATGTAGAGAAGAAAGGTTTGAAATTAAATTTATTAGAATGTTTAGAAATTAATAAAGCAAAGAAATATGATATATTAAATGATCAAATAGAAACAAACTCATCTCCGTTATTAAATTTATTTTAGTTCTACATGCTATCCAAAAATCTTTAAAATTTACAGATACCATCGATTGAAATTTTGTAACTTAATAACAACAGTTAGTATATAGAAGCGCAGTTCCACAATGTGGAACTATATATTTCCTACTATATTTAAGATGTTTGTTACTTCTTAATTGACAAAATTTATGTTTTGTTCTACTAAACGTATAAATATAAAATAAATCATATATGTTAATCAAGATACTTATTATTGAAGTATAATTATGAAGTATACTTATTATACTTATTTTTGTGACCTTCTTTCATCACCATATCCTATTGATATTAAATTTGTAATTTCTTGTGTTTCTGAGACGCTTATTATTAAAATAACAATTTAAGTGAATCTTCTAGGAAACGAAAGTTTATATATATATATATATATATATATATATATATATATATATATATATATATATATATATATATATATATATATATATATATATATATATATATATATATATATATATATATATATATATATATATATATAATGTAGCAAACCAAAACAACAGAAAATATGTTTCTTTTCAATTACCACAAAGTAAGAGTATTTAATAAATATGACATTAGGTTTAAAATAGTAGTGATGTTTTATACACATTTACTATATAGGGTTTCAGAAGTTGTAAATATTATATAAAAATATTTTTATTATATGTATATGGGCCACACATAATTAACAACTTATGTATTAATTCTTGATGGTTTTCGATAAATTCCACGTCATACTTAAACTTGCCAAAGTGCCAATATTTCGCCAACTTTTGATGCTGATTACTTCAAGACTGATCTGCTACTTGGAAGATTGTTATGTCGAGACTGATAAGTCACGGTTTCTGCACGAAGACTACACCAGTTGTGGTTTCTACGTCATGACTGCACCAATCTCAAATTCTGCACAAGGCTACATTAATTCTCTCACAAGTTAAAGTTTGGTACGAGATAAATCTGGAAATCAGAAGGAAATTATTTATACCATATGAAGATATTAATATATTATAATGGCATTGTTCGTACACATATTCACACTTTTCTTTAATGGCAGCGTATATTATTTATTTATTTTACCCTATTTCTGATTTTGTTTTATCCAACACACTTTGATTTACATTTTTTTGTATTTGCTATTTTCTTTATTATGGTAATATTGCAGATGTGCCTTTAATAGTTGATAATGTGGATCAATTTGCCATAAAGATAATAATAATATAAGATATCAGTGGCTGGTACGATTTGTACTTTGCTTTCGAATAGATCCCTTATGAAACCATAATCTGTTGTTAATATTTGACCTACTACATTAAAATGGCACCTAAATGCAATGACTTGTGCATTATCTTTGTTTTCATAATATCTGAATGTTTCAATATTGTAAAGTTTCTTTTAACTTTGAAAATGATTTAATTTGTTCTTATCCTCAATATTTTACGATATTGGTATGCTCATCTGGGTTTACACGGTGTATTTTCTTAATCCGTTTAGTTTATGTTGCTAAATTCGCAATCCATTTTCCAACAAAATTAATAATGTTTTTCTATGGTTTTCGATTCGCGGAAATTATTGATTACTTTGACATAAGTTTCTAGTGGTCTAAATAAGTATATCATCGATAAAGTTGAAAGTTCTCCATATGAACATAAATTCCTTTCCAATATTTTTTGGAATATTTCTAGCTCACATGGTATTTCGAAAATAAGATTATTCCAATTGATGGAAGGCGTTTTGTTACATATAGTTTGGTAAATATGATATTCTAAAATATGGAAGCAAACTATTGTCGATAGGAGATGACTTTCATACAGAATTGCTTCGTTTGATCGTCTCACATCTATGCATATTCCTACTTCTTCATTCTCTTTAAGGATTCACAGCATCTGAGATATCTACTTAACCGGTTTTTTCACTGCTTCTGTTATACCTAATTATGTTAGTTCTAGTTTCTTTTCCACATTTAACTCTAAAGTTATTGGTATCGTATGGTGACTTACTGACTTTACAGACTCTTCAATTGGAATATCAACTATTACATCCTTAAATCCTGAAAATTGTTCAATTGGATTACTTTTATCTGGAACCACTCTTTATTACGTAGAATATTACATTCTGTTTATTTTAACCAACAGAAAATTTCTATTGAAATTATCTCATAATTAAGTAGAACTTTGCTTCCATAGCTAACCATCTTATTTGTTTCAAGTTGTTCCATATGTGGTCATCTTTGTATGTTAATTTTACTTCGTGAATCAATTAGCATGTCTTCAGAAACGCCACCGAGGTTACACTTTATAACACTATCGTCGTTAACTTAGGAAATATAAGCTACTTGTTCATCGAGCGCTATGCCTCCAGAAGTGGCACTAAATATGTTTTTTTATTATTATTTTGTCTTTTTTTTTGCAACAGTCAATTATTATAGGTAACTCTTTCAGGACTGATTCATATATATATATATATATATATATATATATATATATATATATATATATATATATATATATATATATATATATATATATAAGCAGCCAATATTTGTAAATAACGTAAAAAACATATTAGAAAAATATTAAGTAAGCTACACATTATTGAACTTCGTTATTCAAGATGACTAATTGAAGTAAACAATAATATATTTTGTATATATCTTATAAAATCTTGCGATTATATATTTTCAGTTGTGCACGTCTTTTATCATCAACGCATTTGCCAACTTAAAATAAGATCTTTTACTTACTGGATGAGTTTAACAATTAGTGTATTATTGCATTAGGCCGTATCAGTTGTAATCTAGCATTCGTATGCGATAGTCGTGATCTATAATTTAAGCTCCTTGAAAATATTTCTGGAAAAGCTTAATCCAAAATTTTATTTTTAAAATGGCCAAGACATAAGCAACTTATTGTTGAACAACATAGTGCTACATACCTAATAAATAACCTCGATGAGCATATTTTGTTGTTTTTATTTTCAATTCCTTAATGCTACCAAACTATTGCACGGTACTGTATATAAAAGTAAGAGACTAATCCATATTAGGTTATGTTGATTATAAATAATCAAATTGTTAGACAATATTTATTTGATGGCACGATATAACTGAAGAGCACTACTTGGATACCTAATTGAGTTCCAGGTAGATAAGTTGAAATACAATACACCATACTATAAAAAACACATTAAACTTAAATACTTTATTATATAAACTGCACAAATAAAATGTTAGATTCTGTGGTGTGTGAAATTTACAAATTTCTAATGGTAAATCATCTATACCAGGATCTTCATTCCATTTAAATCATTTTTGGGTAATAGAAACCTCATTTCTGGGAAATAATTTTGTTCAGAAATTAATATCCCCTTGGAGTAAAATAATATTAATATGTATTCGGTCTGTGAATAGGATATCAGGATATCTTATACAGCTGGTGAAGTAAATAAGCATAATGAATTAACGCTCTACATAACGCAAGATATGTTAATAATAGAAGAATTTTTTTCCGTCATCAGCTTTTTTAACATAGGTTCTATATGTATTTGATATTCAAGTAATCTTTTTTTGTAATTGCCCCTACAATTATTAGAGTAAGTTTATTTTTAGCTTCCAACTTAAGCGAATACAGTCAATATTAAATCACGGTTTATTTTTATGGAAGTTATACTTCTTTTGATAGGTACTATAATACATGCTATAATGTAGTGAATTTCACTGGAGTTATTTTCATTTACAAATCTCATTAATCAAAGAAGTTCTAATTTAAAATTTGGGATTTTTTATCTTTTAGTTCACAAAATCAATTCTATGAAATTTATACAACAGATTTGTGTATTAATGATGTAAGATATCGTGCTGATATCAGCAAATAATATTCGCATTTTGCAAGAATTGTAACCAAAAAATAACTTTCTTAAATTTGAAGGTGTCACTTTCTCTACTTTTAACAATGTTTTGTTTATTGCTTTAATATTTTTGTTAATATGTCATCACTTTTAATTATTACACTAAACAGTTAATTAAATATATTTGTATTAATATAATTCTTAATAACCAATTCTATAATTCAAACTGCATCTAACGAAGATATATATATATATATATATATATATATATATATATATACGAGCTTATTTGCTGATGTTAAAGATGTCTGTATTAAAAAAAATTATGCGTCCAGACCCAAAACTTTTTAAATCCTCCTAAAGTGTTTTACAGAAACAGTAGAAAACGTGCTAATTTGATTATAACACAAGTTAAATCTTAAAAATTTATTACAGTGATGAATATGTTTTAAATAAAATTTTGGACGTTTTAAAAAATGTATTAACCTAACCAATAGTTGAATATTTAAGAAAAAAGATTAGATTTAAACAGTTTTGTTGCAGTGCACTGGATTTAAAAATATATGAAACAGTTATTATTGGAATGAAATAGTTTTGGAATAGTTAAATAATTAAAAGGCATTTACTTATAAAGATATTTTATTTTTTACAACTTTGTTTTAAAAAAAAATTCTATTTAAAACAATATTTCAGAAATGTCAAAACTGTATTCTAGGGCCATCATTTTCTTCGACAAGCATCATCGTTTCATCATCAATAATTGGATGTTCATCATCATCTCGTTCTGTAACACCAGAATTGTCCAATACCTGTATATTACTATAAAAAATTAAATCTACGCTGGGGAGGTTTCTCCAATCCACCCCAAAAAGTTTTTTTTAAAAGATCGTCTACATCTTTTAGTTTTTTTTTTTCTTTTAATTGGGCAAACTTTAGGAAGTGGCTCTGGATTAATGGTGCCTAGGCTTTTACCCTTTTTTAATACATACTTGTAAACGCCTAGGTCACTCTTGTAGTTAACGTCACCCCTGACTACAATTACAACCTTTCCTTGCGACCGTTGTTCTTCAAAGCAAATTCGTTTTGCACACGAAAATTGGAAATGCCTTTGACCTGGAGGTTTTACGATATCAGCAATAGCTTTATTTCAATCAGATACATCGAAATTCTCTTGCATATCAAATACGGTTGCATGTTCTGATAATATTTCTCGGTATTCGCTTGGTTGAAGTATTAAGTCTTTCCTTTTAACTATTTGCTCTACCCTTCCAAATATCCTGTCTGGTGGTAAAAATGAGTGTCCTACTATTGGAAAAACTAAGTAGATGTCATGAATTGAAGATTTAGTTGAGTACAGCCAGAACATTAACATGCCCATTACTGTTACATTTTTATTTTGTCCTGTACATCCATCACAAAACAGTTTTATACGTGCTATAGTGTCTTCAAGGTTCAATTGGGATAACTTATGATAGACCGCAGAGGTTATTTCATTGGTTCCCTTTCCTCTCAAGTTTTCTGTCCAGGTATAAGCTGTAACAGAATATTTTATTTGTTTTTATCGGGAGTGGCCCTCATATATTGTAAAATTGTACCAGTACTATTGCCTGGAAAAATAAGCCGATTTATCGGGGACTCGAGGAAGCACCATATTTTTTTGGTAATCAAAACTTAAGTTCATGGTATCCTCTTCAGATGATTTTAGCATTTCGTAAAAATCACCTCTCTTTTATTTAAACTGAATATCACTAGACAGAAAATATTTACTTATATTTTGTACTGTAAATCGAGATATACCAAGAGCTGACAAAAAAGTTTTGCTACAAATTGACAACATTCCTTTTTTGTTTTGATAAAATAGGATATAATAACTGCGTTTTTGCGTATACCTTTAACTGGATGACGCCTTTGTGGAGTACTTTGCGATGTATTTTTCAAAATAAAATTGTCCTGTTTAGTTTTGGACGTCTTTGCATAAAAAGCCATATGGAATTTTTTAATCTCCTGCATAATCAAATCAGCACAAGCGAAAGTTTTCTTTTTGTGTTTGCACTGAGGACGACTGACTAAGAAGATATGGGAACCTATGTCTAATAAGAAAATTTCATGAAAAATAATTAAATAAACTAACGTAATTCTTACCTTGCACATTTTTCCTGTGATTTTTTACATTTAGATGGATCTTGTACTTTTTTCTGTTTTTACCAGGAGTTACAAGAGCGACGTTATCTTCCATAATATATTTCTCTTTGTAAAGCCAATTAAAACGATTTGAAACCTTAAAAAATACCAATAACATTTACAACAACCGTTTCAGGAACGCATTTAATATAACACTAAAAATAAACATGTTAGGACTCTTCAAATTGTTGAAGAAAAGAGTATTGCTAAAGGACAAGTGTAAACATACCATCACAATATTAGATGTAAGCAGTTTTGATAATGATATGAACAGTGGATGGAAAGAGTTTTGTAACAGTATTTATAATGGATTAAGAAAGTTTTGGTACTGAAAGTGATTTTAAATATTAAATATTAATGGGATTAAACAGGTTTTTCCACAAAATAAATTGATAGTTGCATAGTAGACAGCTTATAGGTGGAAACACCGTAGGCAGGTAATTTTTTGGTTAAAATGGAAAAGTTTTCAAACGGTACGCGCAAATATTTCGATTTATTCCAGTAACAAAATAAAAAAATTAGATTTCTGGAATATATTATATTTTATTGCTTATAAAGTTAAACTTCAGTCTATTATCTTTTATTGCTGACCAAAATCTATTATATTTTATTTCCCACTTACTGAATGTAAATATTATTATTCAATTTTTCTATTCCCATAGAAATATTAGTAACTTATTGTATACTTAACGGTTTTAATAATACAATTACTGGTATTCGTGTATTTGATATCATACATACTGTTGAAATTAAGTAAACTAAATCACCTGTACTTATACTTACTACTACTTATAAACCAATATGATACTATAACAATATTTTGTAATAAGAAATGTATATAAATTAATATTTTTTTAAATATTGACGATAAAATAATAACATAGTGTTTATATAACTTTCTATTCACAATATATCTTTAAATTATTTTCCACATGTAAAAATAAATATTAATATAATTAACATAATTGCTTGGAAGTATATACATTTTCCAGTTTTTCTTCGATGAAGTATCATGTAATAGACCGTACACACGTAGACATCATAACAGTGCCTTATTTACTGTACTAGCCTTAACATCACCTTCCTGGTATTGATATACCTTAATGAAATCTTTCATCACATTCTGAACTAATACCTTTATTTTCACCAAACAAATCTAAAGAAGAATTAAGAATATGCCAACTCAGTGACAAATATTTCATAATGTAAAATAATGCTTATACTAAATATATGTAGTTTTCACTGATTTTATTAAATAATTTTTTTTTCATCAATTTTAATACCTGTATAATATATACATTCACGGAAATTCGAAGCAGCATAAGTCAAACAACAAAACATTTTGCCCAATACGAAACATGCCACAATCTACATAACATACATACTTACATACAAGTCTAAAAGTTTGGAAACGGTAAAGTCATTTAGTTATTACCAAATTAGAAGATAATTTGCGAGAACATATAAATGCTGTATACTGTACTTGTGAGTCATCTCATCATTACTTAATCATATGTATTCGCATATAAAATCTGCCTTCTAAAACTGAAAAATGTCAAAGAATAGCTGTTGAATTAAAAGCAAGAAATATATTTGTCTTGATCTTTCAGCAGCCAACATTTATCATAGCCTATTAAATTTAAAAAATTCTAATATATCTCTCAAGATTCTTTATACTATGTTTTCCATTGCGGATCTTAAAACTCTTCTAAATGTGCAAATGTGTTGGCTACGTTCCAGTAATAAACTTTTAGGAAAAGGTAATAAAACCGTTTTCTAGGTCAACCAGACCGTACTGCGGTGAAAATAAAAACAAATCCGTATACCTCACGAAATACATACAATACGTGGAAAGATATAAGAAAGTAAAACAAAATTTGTGAAAAAAAAGGAAATACATGTAACTTACCTAACGCAATATTTATGTAGAAGTTGTCTAGTTCGAAGAAATATATTAGGATTTATGGCTGTTACTATGTTTACTATACGATGAATGATCTGGTTAGTGGCAACACAGGCAACACTTGGGTTAGTAATTCACAATCAGACTCAAAGAGAGATCCCCAATGGTAACAGTTGATTAGTCATGATATCATTAGTTACTAAATAAACTAAAGCCGAGTGTTCATGGAAGTAAAAGTTGTCTAAGGATTATGTCAATTATATTTTATTAGTATAAGGGTAATATATGCAGAGTGCGTATCTGATATGTACAAATGGTACATTATTTCATTTACTGTACCTTGACTCAATCCTAATTATTTTTATATACTTTTCTTCAAACTCAACAAGATTTGCAAGTACTGATTCAACAAATTAAAAATGTTATAATTTACTGTATTGACCAAATAAATGAATTCGTATATATTAACTATACTTTTTATGTATTTATTTATCTATATTTACTAAACGGCTGTTTTCGTGTGTGTGTGTCACGAAATTTTTAGGTCGATTTCCGAAATGCTTTTCGTTTGAATTTCGGAATTTTGACAAAATCAATATAGTGAATCGACCCTTGTGAACAACGTGGTAACTTTTCTTTTTTTTTATCCGAAGCCTCTAGAGGCATTCTCTGGAGGTACCTTCGATACGAACGAGGGGGCGGCGCAATATTATTGCGATTTGTTTACTCGTTTTATATTAAACGATAATGTGTAATAATAAATAACACTACTTTTTAAACTCTTGCGACCAATTTAACCAATATGAACAACCATATTTAATATCTTGTGAGAATAACAGATATTTGAAGTAAAGTTCATTTTTTATTAATATAATAATGTATATAATATAAATATAATAAAGGTAATATGTTAGTGTTAATATAACTATCAATTTTAGTGCTCATCTAGATATGTTACAATGCAGTTTATTACTTGTGAGAACATGATAGCTTTGAAATTAACATTTTGAATGTTTTAACTATTATATTAATACAATCGTCAGGTCGCACATTGATTTTCCGGAGGTGAGAACAAGTGCTTGACTTTTATCAGTTCTAGATACACTGAACTGGCTGCCCACCATCATCCTATACACTGAATTCCACCATATAATAGCAATAGTAAAGTGATAAGGCACTTAAAATACGCCCAAAGGGTTAAACTTACCGTTGCTAGGAGGTGCCAAACATTATTTCTAGATAATCACTGTAATTAGTTTAATATCCTAAAATACATAATTTTTTTATTTGAATTTCGTGCATGTTCAAATCAGAGACCAACTTAGACGATAACATGTGTTAGAGTGGTGAAATCTAATCATTATTTCAATCGATTCGAATAGCATTTTTAATTAGACTATTATAATGTGTTTAAGTTTCTATAATTAAATGAAAGTATATGGTATTTTGATTTATGATTCAAAACCATATGTGAACATTTTCTGTGTAATACCTATATAATCAATAACCTAAATTTACGTTTTATTCTATCAATATCTAATAAAGATGTCTAAATAGCAATGTTCAGTGTCAGTGGTGCCAAACGGCATAGCTTTCGGAATAAAAGTCGATTATTAAAAAATATATTTACATTCTCTATTTTTTATTTAAATTTACAATATAGGAAAAGTTATACATGGAAAATAACATCGCCAAGGAGCGTTCTTTGACGCCGTTGTATTCTCAACGCACTACTTAAAATTTGTGAAAACTCGCCGACATAATGCTAATTCAATTCTCTAGGTTTCCTCGCGTATTCTGGCTTTTACCTTATTCAAGGTCCTAGAAGTATTAGCTTATACCTTAGATTTTAATAACCCCATAAGATAAAATTCATCGGCGTTAAATCGGCACTTCTAGATGGCCAATTACTGCCCCCCGCTTAGAAATTACTTTTCTAAGGAACATTGCTCTAACGGTTTCCACTGATAAATTTGTAGTATGGGTTTAACCTCAATCTTGTTAAAATCATATGTCCTCATTAAACTTCATTTTCAAAGAACTCTTCATATTTTTCACGTTAAACAAACTCCTTATATTCCTCATGTTCATCAAACAAACGAGGAAAACATTTCGGGACATCTTTTATTTTTCTCATTTTAATATTTTCTGGACAGCACTACAATGAGTAAATTACTTAACGACATTCAACATTTCATCAAGTAGGTTTTTCATAATGTTGATATTGTTAAATCGATCAATGTTTTAACTTATTTAAAATAACTTATGTGTATATAGCTAGGTCATTAACTAATAATATTGTTTTCTTTGGTAATTTCCTTCAAATTATGTATTTTTGTATTGTTTTGGTATTTTTATAGAAAATCAGTAATGAAAATAGTAGAGTATGTTTGAATATGTTGTCGAAAATATACCTGGAAGTTTAAATACTGAAAATATACCTGGAATAGTGCGATTGAGCTTATAGTCCTAGATGTCCATCTAGAATATTCAGAAGACTGATTGATCAATTTTTTAAATACATTATTACATCATTGGCCTATATTTCGAAAACTCTAATTAATTCTTTACAAAATTATATCAATAGGTATGCATGGGTATTTTGGAAGCCCTGAATTGATTCGCCATTATTATAAACATTATTATTTTAACTATTATTTAGGCGAATTCAATTTTCAGTTTATTATAAATTACTTATTACAGGGTATTTTTTGAAAATTAAATGATTTCTTATACAACGTAGTATTTCTCTGTAAACAAATGCTAAGATTTCTTTACATATAACCTGAAGGTAGATATATATGTACCAGGGATGAATCAGATATAAACCGGAATTTTTATTTTAATGCTTGTTGGGTAAAGGGACTAATACGTTGTCTTGATATATAGGTGGGGATGTTAAGAGGAGGGGGTCCATCGGCGTGTCTTGCTAAGGCTGATTAACTGTCAGTAGCATTATGTCTGAACAAGAGGACAAGGAGCAACGTGTATACGTTGAGCAACGCATTATTATCAAACTTTTGATGAGGGAAGGCATAAAGCGGGCCGAAATTTTGCTTCAATTGACTACATAGTTTGCCGACAAACCCCTTCCAAAGACCAATGTCTATGACTGGCATAACAAATTTGGAGTACCCTGAAAAAGGCCCACCCCGAAAAGCCGAAACTTGTCTTTCTGCAAACAAAGTTCTTGCGACTGTTTTTTGGGATTGCAGAGGGGTACTACTCATTATTTCCTTCATGAGTAGCGTACAGTTAACGCCTCCTACTACTGCCAGCTCCTTGATGAAGCAAAACTGGGTCATTGGCGTAAAAGACGAGATATGCCTATTCGAATTGTTATTTTTCTTCACTACAGCGCTCGGCCACATACAGCTGCTTTGACCCGCGAAAAGCTGGAAAGAATCCATTGGGAAACATTTAAACATCCGCCCTATAGTCCGGATTTGTCACCATGTGACAATCACATGTTTGGGCCACTCAGAGAAGAACTTGGTTAACGCCGTTTTGTTGACGACCAAGTCGTGAGAGCGTTTGTGTGCAATTGATTAAAGGCACGACCAACTTCATTTTTCGGTAACGGCATTAAAAACTTCGTTTGGAAAAATGTGTGGATGAAGTAAGAGACTATGTAGAACAATAAGATGTATTTAAAAATGTTCTTACTGTGACAATAATTTTATTTAAACAAAATTCCGGTTTATATTTGATTCACCTTCGTATAAATATTGCATGTAAAATTAGTTAAATATTTAATGAAACTTGATTATGTAATGCATTATGTATGCATTATGTAAAAATTAATGACCTGAGAAAGTCATAAAAGGCTTATCGTTAAAGTATAAATTTAAATCTAAACATATCTGCATGATCTCTTTATCAATTAGTAATCTATTACACTTTTTTTATTTAATTTTCTTGGAAAGAAAACATTACATAATTGTACTAGATAAATGTGGATATAAACATACTAGAACAGCATACTTTTGCGTATCTAAAGTCAAGGGCAAGTTGAAATCAGATGTAGTGAATTTATTTACATAAGTGGTGATCTTAACAACAAACGAAAGTTATGTTTCTGGAGAGTATTTGTATTACTTAGTTCAAAATATTTATCTAAAAGGTATTTTCACATTCACTCAACGAAAATAATTTTGTCTCGGCATTGCTATTGGTATTGATCGACGTGAAAATAGTATACGCCACAACACAGTTTTTTTAAGAAAAACAAATTAATGAAATTACGTCGTATTGAAAGTAACCCGCGTCGTCAGTTTAAATATTTGCATTCCTTCGAATTTCAATGACTGATATATATTCATTCACGAATAAATATTTAGATTTTGTATCCACCTTGATTTAAAATTTCATTAATTTTAATTTAATAGCTCATTGCAGATTATCTCTCGTGAATAGAGCCCATTTGTTCGAACTTTGAAGTAACAAACTGAAGAGTTATATAAGAGTTATATATATATATATATATATATATATATATATATATATATATATATATATATATATATGGGAACATAATTTCCAGTATTCATCTATGTTGCGTGAATGTGGATTGGTCTGTACTATGATGTTCTTGAGAGGCTGGCAACTCTCTGGAAATATATATAGCTGGAAACTCTTAAAATATATTAGCAGTTATTAAAGGTGAACTCCATTCGGTGGTTTTATGCCATATAAAAGGATAATAATATTTAGTGCTTATCGTCTTAGGGTGCGTACTTTATCTACCACAGAAGGGTAAAACTTCGCATCGGGCTAGTTGTCTCTACCTGGGTACCTCAGAGCGAGTGGGTACATGACACAAATCCACTATAGAGACAGTGTCTCACATATAATACCTTTACTGAGGTAAATTATACACAACCTACGGCAACAAGCCATTTTCTAACTGCATGTTCGTGGCTGGGCTTATATTTTTGGGTCTCCCCAGTGGGGAAACTGACAGAGTGTCTGACGAGAGGAGTTCCTCTTGGTGCATTGCAGAGTTCTGCGTATACTGACCATTATTTAAACTAGACGGGAGTTTTCATTATAAATGACAGAGTTCTGTTGTTTGTCAAGAGCATTATTTCCACATGTCCAGGTTTGGATAATGAATGTGAATTAGAGTGGATCTCGAGTTTCCTTTTTGTTGCCTCCTGCCAGTATTAATCAAATGAAGTAAATTACACTTAAATTTACATAAACAGAATCCTAAATTAAATTATCCGGGGGAGATTATGAATGGAAAAGTTGGATCAAGTGGTACCAAACTTTATATAAAGAATCTCGGGAATAAGAATTAAAATACAACGTAGCAAGGCTCCTACCACTAGACAAAATCAAACGGTCAAGCCAAATATTCGAATTCGTATGTCCACTCTCTTGGGGAGGGTCAACCATTGGTAGTTGTGGTAGATTTCGCTGGTACGATATTCTGAAGGTGTGATATCAATATAAACCCTGAGGGTGAAACGTTCTCGCGAGGGGACGTTTCTAGTTTGGGCTTTATAAAATAAAGTAAGAGAGTGGGGGGTATGGGGTGTTTTAATATGTATCTTATAATTTACAACTATAATTACACATTATAGACCTTAGAAAAAAGCACATGAATATCCCTCAAGATCATTTATTTTTATAACTTATAACATCCCGATTCTTAAATAGTTTTTGCTATCTTTTAAAACTTATTATATTTCAGTTTTTATTTTTTTAAACTGTTGTCACTATTTCTTTTTGTATTCTTTTCTTTTATTATCACAGTAGAGAATATTATCCTAGCTTTCCACTAGCTTAAACGCGATACACACCCGCCCGGACACAACCGATATAGGCCGAACACGTGCGAAGCGTGCTTCAGCTAATTCGAAATTACGTCTTTCAGTTAACGCGCATTTTGAAAATAATCACGATTCGCACTTTCAAAAAAATTCGTTCGTCCAATCGAAGTCACTCACCTCAGTAACTCACTCACCCATAAAGAAGTCTCAAGCTCAAGGTCAGTGACGGTGGAGTCCGGCTATTGTCCTCTACTTATCGCCCACTTTTATTTGAAATTCTTATCTTCTACACATTCATCACATAAGTTAAGAAGTATAGTTTATTTCCTCGCTATTTGCCAAATAAAAAATCTCAAAAGATGCCGCAGCTTTTTTGTGACTATGCTCAGGTAGACTATTCCATTTATCGGCAAGATAAAAGAGTTTCTTATTTGGCAAATACCGATGAAATAAATAGTAAATGTGTACCCTGTTTATCCATTTTTATAACAATATGATATACCGTACTTCGTCAAAAGTCATGTCAGTTTCAGAGATCCTTTAACTACTGTTCCAAATTATATAATTAATTACTGCATAATACGTTGTAATTTTAAAACATTTGAAAACAAAGAATACCTTACTCTAAACAATCAAAAATTATAATTGTTATAAATGTATGTTAAATTAATGAGCAATAATCTACTTACAATAATCTACCCAATATAAATTTCGCTTTATTTACCTTTTTATTTATTTTGTCTCTTTGTCACCTTCATTATATTCACCTGTTAGACCCAGTTGAGATTAAGTATGACTAGCAATTGCGCTACACTTCGCCTCTTCCAGGATCCACTTTATAATGTGCCGTCTATGAAATAAAGGTAATTTATTATTTTCATTATTATATGAGTTAAGAGGAGTCAGATATCAACAAACGAAGAACTGATGCACTATGATTTATCATTAACAATGTGATTAATTATCATAATACTTCTATTGGATAATTCAAGATCCTCAGTGAATCTAACTAACGATCATCAAATTGCGATTATGTTCAAATATAAATTCCATTGACTTGAGATATTATTCTTCAAGTTTCCAAACATTTGATTGTGATTTCCATTTATAGAAAAAATAAATAAAACAAAAATGCGAATCATAAACCAATATTTCTAATTTCTAGTTTTGGTACGATTTGGTACGAAAATATGAAATATAGGCTTACTAGTTATTTAAGTAAATACAAAATTATTTCGGATATGCAGTTGGGGTTTAAAAAAAGTAAATCGATGCATTAACGCTATACTTAACAAATTTTATAAATAAGGCTCTGGATGCCGGTAAACCATCACTGTGTTTTTATAGATTTAATAAACGTATTCGATACCGTCTGCCACTTACCTTTAATAGAGGTTCTTGAACACATGGGAATTAGAAATAGTCTACTAAATTTCTTTAAAGGTATTTTATGAGTAGTGTGGGTAACGTGAAAAAGCAGATCATTTAAATAGTGAAAAAGGAATTTTTAATATGGCGTGTCTCATTTCTTAAATTTAGCCATTTTTTGAAACTTATATTTAATTTTAATTTTTATATTATATAATTTTTTATTTTTTTATAATGACTGTTACTATTTTTTTTTTGTTTAATTTCACCTATTTTTATCGCATCTTATTTCTTAGATTACATAAAAAAGTGATATGAGTACTATATAAAATAGTGAAAATTTTAGGTACATAAAGGAGTATTAAGTAATTAATTTTTGAAAATTAAATAAAATATAATTACCTATATGAGTAAATATGTGAAATATAAATATATGAACTATATGAGTATAAGATATTCAAATTGTAATTGTAGTTATTTTACCGACTAAAAGTGAATTATTGTGAAATATTTATTCAAAATTAATAAATTCATATTCAATTTTAATACTAAACAGTTAATATGTTGAAATTTTATATCATTTATGATAAATTTGTTATGATTTTCGCCGTTTATTTAATTTTTAGACACATTCAATATATTATTTTGGCTTTTAAATTTAGTAGGCACATGTATTTTGAGAGTACTAACTGACTATATTATTTATTAGAATATTGTTTGTAAACTGTAATATTCACGGGAATCGCTAGGTTTATATCAATACTATAAAAGGTATTCTCAACCTTTTACCTTTCAATTACATTAATTTTAACCCATCTATCCTGCTTATGAACTGTATTATTTTTTATAGGTCCACATGAGCAAGTATTATCTGAAGGTGATATTAGAAGAGATATGTACGACTTGATTAGAGCAATTAAGAATCTTTCCGAGACGATGCCGCTGCAGGAATCTATAGACACTTGGAATAGTAAAGCGAAAGTTGAGCTTGATAGTTTTAAGATAAAAGTAATAAATGCTCATAAAAGTCGAATGCTAATCGAAGCCAATAGAGGACCTAAACTTTGGACTATGATGAACGCTATTGTGTATTGTGCTACTGTATATACTTCTATAGGTAAGCTCTCTATTCCTTTCAATCGCATATTATTCAATCTAATCCTTATTCAAATTTTCATGTTAATATTTCTCAAAATAAAACTGATTATATAATGAAACCACTTACCTAATGGTTCCAGTACTGGGGTACTGGAAATTATGTGAACCAACTAGATATATTCACATAAATATATTTAAATGTTAGTTATTCTATTAAACATACGTAGTCTTTAAATAGAAAATATTTAATCATATAAACAAAATAATTAGAAAAACATTATTATTTTATCGTTACTCGATTCTAATTATTATGTTCAATGAAAAATATGCATTATTAAACATAGTAACATAATAAACGTAAACAATTTATCGACGCGAAGGTATGATATAGTAAATCATCTCTGTAATGAATTTTAGATCATAATGAATACATTACTGTTCGTGGATTTTTTCAAAAGTATTTGATACCGTAAATCAAAAGTTATTGTGTTCTACGCTTAGATGTTTTGCATTATCGGATGAATGTTTAAATCCAATATCTTTTTATCTTATTGGAAGTAAAGTCAATCTATCAAAATTAACAATTATTACCTCGTCAAGCTTAAATATACTATCAGAAGTTTCACAAGACTTGGATACACTGCTGATATTTTTTTTATCAATTTAAATTAATTCATAATTGCACTTTTTGTACATGTGCAGCAGAGTGAGTGTTGTCGTTATTTCCGGACTCAGTTATGCGATTATGTGAACGCATCTTGGCGACTGTCGCCATAACATAAGGAAGATTTGGAAGCGTTGTTTCAGGTAATTGTGGAAAATGAAAATGAGGAATGGAATCGAGAAACCGTTATTTGTGCTAGAGGCCTTTTAGCTTTATTGCGTGACTTTGATTTTAATTTTTTCTTAGCAGTATTTTCTGCAATATTCCCACATTCCGCAAGTCTGTTTAAAGTTCTACAGACAAAAATATCAGATATTAGTTACTGCAATAAGAAGTTCGCCGATTTCAAATCACACGTTAAAAAAATGAGAAACGAGTTTAGTGACCGTACGATTTAGGACCGTATGGACAGATTTGTGTTAGAAGATCAACCACCAAGTAAAATAATACGTTTGGATTTAATTCCTGAAGAAGATAAGAAAAGCACTTACGCATGATTGTTTTACTAAATTTTGGACGTTATTACTTTGAACATTAGTGAACGGTTTAGTGAAATTCCTAAACTGAAATTCTTAAATATAGGTTTCACACAATTTATTTCATTCGTGAAACGTTTTCCTGACGAACTTTTTTCTTCTTTAGTAAATACATATGGAACATTCTTTGACGCAAATCGTTTAAAACGTGAGCTTTCAGTGATTTATAGTGATCCCGATATGAAAAAGTGCACTGTGTTTGAGCTTCACCAATATAATAATATTATGTCTCTTGAATTATCTTCTGTTTTTCAGGAGTCATCAAAATTGTGTCATTTAATTTTGATTATTCCTGCCACAAGCAGTTCCGCGGAAATATCAATTTCATGTTTAACGAGAATAAAGACTTATCTACGATATTCTCAAAAACAATGAAGACTGTCAGCTTTAGCATTAATAAATATTGAAAGTGCCTTATTAGAAGATATGAGATCGTCTCCAACATTTGAAAAAACAGTGATAGACGTCTTCGCTGGAGAAACAAAAACCGAAGAATTGATCTTCATTCTAAAAATTAGGATATATATCTCGGCATAATCATTTTAGGTTAGTGTCTTCTTTTATTTTCACCATTTTCATATGGCTTACTATACACCTGATTATACCTTTTCCCCTCATAAAATTTTCATCATATCCCTAGATTCTTTTCTCACGCTACACCCCTGTTAAAAATGTAACTTTGTCCAGGACTTACAACTTAATGATCACAATAAACATATGTAATTACATAGCAATAAATAAAGAACTAATAAATTATGATTTATCATTAACGGTGTAATTAATCCTCAAAATAACTGTAACTGAACAATGCAATAACCTTAATTATTGACTGGTTCATCCTCTTTTGGGGTATTTGGAGAATCAGTATATCATGTGATTTATATTATCAGTTGCCGCAGACAGTCTCTGTATTTGCTTTTGGGTGGTAGTTTCTACTGCTCAGCGTAATTCCCAAGTATATATAGGTTTCTTATTCTCCAAGGGTCACAAAGTCTTCTATTAGTTACGCAACCATCGGAACCATTCCCTTTTTAAGCTCATTGTTACGCACTTATTTATTCCGAACAGCATGCCAATATATTTGTTGAAGGTTTTTATAGTTGAAATTAATGAGTGTGAGCCTTATTTTCAGCATAGAGTTTTATGTCATCTATGAACTACCACCTCAGATAGTTAACTTTAATGCTGTCCTTAAAGGCAAAACGATAATCGTGTTGCGTTTATTTTGGAAGATGAAGTGACTTAATCCTATCTTATGACTTAATCCTATCATGAATTATGTCAAGCCATATGGCTCAATAAGTTTGGTTTTAGTGGATGGATCCTGTAGATTTTCAAAACCTTTCTGAATAATTCTACGGTACAATCAAGTACTTTGATGTAGTCAATAAGTTTCTGTTCTTAATCCGGGCCTGTTTGTTTCTAGCCGATAAGTTATTTCTTACATTCAACTGCTATTTATACAGCCCCTCTTTTCCAATGCGATGATGTTTTTCGCTTCACAATATTAGTATATCTCTGCATGTAGTGTGACTGTCAGCAGCTGGGAGACCACAGGCAGGCAAGTTATAGGCCTGTAATTTTTTGGGCGTTTTCTGTCCCCTTTTTTGGCAAAAATGTTATATTTCCCCACGTAACATATTATGGTAGATATTTTGGATTTCTTATTACGTT
Organism: Rosalia funebris; assembly: GCA_037954035.1. Taxonomy (NCBI): domain Eukaryota; kingdom Metazoa; phylum Arthropoda; class Insecta; order Coleoptera; family Cerambycidae; genus Rosalia; species Rosalia funebris. The sequence goes on along the minus strand of JAZFAV010000007.1, from coordinate 22,590,716 downwards.
GTTAAATATATTCGCTAGTGCTGACGAAAGACAGAGAAATGGTTCGAGCTAACAATTGTGAATGTTATCTGGATCCAGGGACGGATCTTGCCAGGATCTAGAGATTCTACCAATTTGACAGGCCGGTAATTGCTTTCCTAATACCGTCCTCTATTAAGACGATATGACTTGTAGTTCTATTGTATCATTCTGTTATGTTTATAGCCACAGCATTTTTTTTATTGTAGTTGGTGCATTTCCACCATGTATCTCGCCAATATTTGCGAAATATTTTTTTTGTTATGAGTTTCCTCAGTTGTCTCAAGTTCGTTATTTCTTTTAGCCCCTAATTTACGGTAAAATCTCTTCTGGTTGTTACTAAACTGCTTATTCTAACCTTTTCTCTTCGTCGTCTCATTGTACCTCTGCAATCTAGCTTCTTTGTCAATTTTTGTCTAAGGTGATATTTCTGGTATATTAACTTTTGATGTAAATTGAGGTATGTTCCTTATATGCTCATATCTCTCATAATTGGTTTTAACTTCATTGCCACTTTTTCACATTCGATTAAGGCATTCCCCAATGATGTTCCCTTTTGATCATAGATTGTTAGTATGTTGGTCAGCCAGATCTTCCAAGGTGGTTCTGTTTTAATATTTTTTGTCAAAGTGTTGTTTTGTCGTCTTGCGTAAAGTTTCTATCTATCAGGTGTACAACATCCAAATCTTCGATATCCTCAAGCTTTTGGGACAGAAGCTGGTTAACTTTCACGATGATATTTTCGGTATTCCTGTTGCTCGATAAGATAGGTGTTAATTATATTTTTAAGGGATCACTATTCTCGAAAAGGTGACAGTTTGAAAGGGCGTGCGAAATTCCTTGGTCGTGTTCAATATTGTCATGTTCAGGATTGTCATGTTCAGGATTATTATATTCGGAGTTCTGTAGGAATGGTTTGTTGGCTTAATTCCTTATGTTACTGTTGTACCCTCTGTGTTCTACGTCACTTCTTATTTCGTTGATCTCCAGTTGAAGTAACAGATTTCAATTGCACATTTCTCTAGGGCGACCATACTCTTGTAAAAGAATAACACACATTTTGTTATGTCAGCATGCATTTAAGAAAATTTATCTAAATTGCTGTGTAAAATTTATATCTCCAACCGGAATGTAGTTTATCATCGCATTGATTTAATCGAGGGAACATATGGACAACTTTACACTCATCCATCCTCATCCACTTAATCTGACAACCAGTTGTACTCATCGGCCCTTCCAGTAGTAACGACTTGTCCTTGACGACACTCATGCATACTGTACAGTTCATCATTCTCAACAACTTCACCATTGTTTAGGGCTGTAGCTTGTTATGTTGAGGACATGCCGCCTCCTCAAGACTCTGCCATAGACATTTCGCTTACTGTCATGCCCAGCGTCAGCTCTAGATAGGTATGCCCTGACACTCCCTAGACAGCGTCCAGCAGACCCTCTTCTATTTCTATTCAATTTCTCAATTTTTCATGGGTGAAGATGTTTTTTATGCCTACAGTTAGGTATGTATTAGTGGAAGTTTGGTTATTATTATATTATTTTTTTTTGTGAATCATGAAATAATCATCAATTTATTCTAATTATAGTATTGATTTTTGGTACGTATTGTAAATATTCCTTATATGAGTTAAAAAAGTATTACAAAAATGTATTGGCTTGTCAAAATATATTTAATAAAATATTTAATGACAAGTATAGAAAACTACATACAACATACTATACATTGTGTATATTTAGGTATTCGAAGTAGAAAAGAGAATAAAAAATATATAAATAAGCATAGCATTTTATTTCAGAGATACAGCTCTAAATCGTATTACCCCTTTATTCAATTCTCTGCTGATTAGAAAATTTTTAATGCAATATTTACTCGTCTTTTACGCACGTTAGTAAAAATGCATTCTAAATATTACAATTATTGTAAAAATTAACAGTTCAATTATAAATGAAAAATCACAAATTTTAAATAAATTGAAGTTTGTTGATAGGACGAACTTATGTTGGAGTGTCAACTCTCTTTAGTGACAGAAATCGCATACATTAAATTATATGTAAAATCTTATTTGAATTGTATGAAAATCTAAAAATTTTTTAAACAATACGAGCAACATATTCATCAAGTGATGTTGATTGAAAAACAAAATATATACGTATATATCATTGAATTCAAAATCAAAGAATATATCAGCGTAAATGTTAAATTTAATACTTATTGCTTAAAAATTTAAACAAGTTTGTATCTCGAATATAAATCAAAACGAAATTTTGAAATTGGGAGAAAATAACACTAAAGTAGTTCTGAATGTAATAAAAAGTTTCCGATATATGTAGTTTATCGAAGTCTGTATACTTTGGTCGACTTATATACCGCAAATACCATATTTTGTATAACCCCTATTATATAATGTTCTCAACATTTCTCTTATTTATTATATTCATTATTTTATACATCTGTTTACTATTAGTGCACTGTATCAATTATTTTATAAACATTGTTATTATGATTTTATAAATATTATCACATATTAATTAGAAATAATTTCTAAATATTTAATATTAATAATAATAGCGGTAGTAGTATCAAAATATTATTGTTATAAATAATATTTTATTGAAAGCGTAAAAATCTATGAATTAAACGCTAATGAATGAAAATAAAAAGAATGGCATGGCTATTCAAGTCAGTTACGTGAGATGTTCAATGAAGGGAAGATTTATGGAGGTTACACTGTTAGTTAGACAAATGTAATAATAAAAACGTAAAACTGAACAGATACTAAACAGAAACTGTATTTTGACTCATGAAGTCTTTTATGTATTTCATTCAATTCTACAACATTACAGATATCAATAACAACATCATTAATGTCCTACATTCGAGCGAGAGCCACATATTTTTTTAACCGAAACAAGTCAATAGCTTCACACGATACGTTCATCTCTATCGCTTATAAGACTATATTCTCATCTTTGTAAAACCAGTTTATCTTATCATAATAATGAAAATAATGTAGACATTCTGTGGTTAAGAATATCATCCCAGTGAAATACAAGGCGCTTCAACTCTCTCTATCGATTTTTTATGGCCTGACCTCAGGAGCCTATTAAAGCTAATACAGTGATACCGTCGACCTTGTCGAAAATTCAGAATTATTATATCAAAATGCGTCAAAAGGTTTCTGGAGGAAATAACTATAATTTCTATATATTCCAGTTACCTCTACTAGAAAATCGTTCAAGTTAAAGCTGATCAGTATAGTAAATCCATCATTAATGAAATCGAATTACTAACAAGTAGATTATCACTAAACCACGGATTCGACTGCTGACATTTCAGAGTCGGACTTATACGTGTTTTGACATATCTATTAGAAATATAAAAACAGTAACGAAATATCACAATTTTATAATGAATTATACAATAAAACATTCCATATCAGTAGCTTGTCCACGCTCTGGCTCATTTTTTTTGTAACGTAAATTAACTGCTTGTATAAATTGTTAGAACATCAACCAACAATTTTATATTAAATAATATTTATTCATTTACCGCCGGCTACTTGCTGCTCTATTTGTTTTACTAGAAATGTTGAAAGTATTGTCGGAGGTGCATTGCGCTATGTGCTAATAGTAAAGATATGCGAAGTTGGGACAAAATAAATATTTGCGATGCGATGATGTCCGATCGGTTACTGTGATATTTGAGAGTGGCGTGTGTTTGTACATAACTCTTGACAGTCGTAGTATTTTGATTTGCCTATGGTATTACATACAAATAGCTACAGTGCATGACAATTTGACAATAAGTATTTTAAAGTATCTCCACCAAAACCATCCCTCGCCACAATACAGCGTTGGTTAAAGGAATTTTCGGAGTTGATGTTAAATGACGGTAGTGATTTACGGTGTTCCCATTGTGATACATACATTGCGTATATCTGCAAATCGGATGTTGTTAGTCATTGGTGTTCCGAAAAATATAATACCGCTGTTACTGGACAGAACAGTGCTTATGAAAGACACACGACGTTTTACAGCGAATTGGTTAAATTCATGGTTGGGTGTAATATCCCGTGGACCCAACTACACAATCCTAATTTTAGAAACTTTGTAGGTAGATGTTTAAATGCGCAATTTGGCAAAGTAAATTTGCCCACAGAATCGACGATTCGAAAAAATTATCTACCGCAAGCTGTTGCCATTGTCAAATCTACTCTTTATGCAGAAGTTAAGAATAAATATTTATAGATTTCTGTCGATGAAACCACAAATGACTGCGGCTTGCAAGTGACGAATGTAGTTATAGGACAAATGAGTAATGCAATCACATGTGATAGCATCAAAGATATTGACAAAGACGAATGCTGAACCTCTGTGGAATTAGTTGATGAGACGTTAAAATAAGTATGGAACGCTAAACATGAGGAAAACAAAAACATGGCTCTACTTTTACTTATGAATGCAGCACCATACATGAAAGCGGCTTGTCGACTTTTGAACGGAATGTATAATTACGATATGTTACATGTAGCGTGCCTAGTGCATGGTCTTAGGCCGTACGTGGCCGTTATTCGTTATCTGAATATGATGAATGAAAAACTAGTGTTTTTAAAACACCCGCAAAGAGTGACATTATTCACAGAAATGCTTCCTACACACACAGTTACCTCCAGCGCCTGTAATAACCCAGTGAGAAACGTGGATCGAAGCAGTTTCATAATATTACTGCAATTTGTAGAATAGCAACAGTTGGATCCAAATGATGCGATTGCTATTGCAAATGCGCAACAGACTTTAGCGGAAGCAACAATTTTTCGCACATACCAAAAGCCAATGAAAAGTTGTAAAAAAAACACAGACAGATTAATTTTCAATAGTGGATGTTGAGGATGTTTTCAATAGTTGGAGGGGATACTGCGAAGGCTATAAAGAAAAAATTTACTGCAGTTTTGGATAATAACCTGGGGTTTTCTACTATAGCAGCTATAGTAGATATTTTAGAGAAATAAGTTCATGTCTCTAATCCAGAATCCAATATAAAGGTTCTAAAACATCATTGATATTTCCGGTATACTGCGTTGACTTCTGTTGATGTAGGACGGCAATTTTCACATTATAAATGGATACATACAGACAGACGTCTCTCGTTGACTGCTGGACATTTAGAGCAGCTACCAATAATATACTCATGTGATCATACGCGTAAATAGTGTTAGGTGTGTGATGATGTTACCTTCAAGAACTACTATATTGTCCAGACCGTTTTGACAATACGGTGACGTGATGCCTTGCCCTGTCTCGGACCTGACTACTCGGACATTTAAAATTAGTGTTTATAAATATCTGACACTTTTTTCGTAAAAAAAGTTTCTACGGTACACAAACCACGAATGAATCAATATTCATGAATTTTTTATTTTTAAATTTAAAAGTCCAAAATAACTGTGTTTAAAATAAAAGTCATAAGGATAATTTATTTAGAAAATATGCCAATCCTTTATGAATACTAAAATACTCTATTCTGCAGTACATATTTATTAGAACCAAATGAAAATATCGAAATTCTATAAAATTGCTAAGACGTTATACAGTAATTCGAAAGGTTTTCCATAATGGCTACAAAATCTAAACTTGTAGCCTAGATCGTTGCGTACATGAGGTATTTGAATATTGATTCAAATACCTCATGAATTTCTTGTACCTATATTGATGGGTACAAGAAATTCATTGTAACTTTGCCATCGTATCTCACCACCTGTTGTTTTGTTCGTTGTTTCAATGTAAATATTTATATTTCTATCGTGCCTCTGCGGAGGATATATCCATCAGGTGATGATTAAAATATCTATATATAACAAATATAGATGGAAGTGTGAAATACTTTAAAATATTCAGGGCATAAAAGGCATTGAACGATCAAAATTTTTGCATCGTTATAAAAATTCAAACTCAAGATCAAATTAAGGGAGAAATCTTAAATTGCCTTTCATCACCAGAGTCAATATTTATAATTATTTATAATTATCATTACTGTTATGCACATGCTTTTCGTAATATATTCTTTTCTACATGAAGCTCTTTGTGAACACCTGCAGCTCATGCAAATGTTTCAAATAAATTATTTAATGTTAGGCTATATGACCAAAATTGAAAAATTTGTGTTACAACCACACCAGAAGTTTTAATATGTTTTGTAAAAGTAGTTCTACCAAGCGTTATAGTTATTATAGTTAACGGAAATGATATTTTGACGTATATAGAGAAATTATTAATATTTTTAATTGCAAAATATGTAATCTACTTATTCGTGACATTAGAGTTTAAAATAATTTTTCCACGGAGCTTCACTCCTAACTGCAGTTATATTTAGTCCCATTAATACTTCTATACTCAATCGACATTCGATATTAGATTTATCTCACTTAAGCATTGTCCAGACTAGTATTGGTTAAATGGGACCTATTTCGTTAATGTAGCTTCCTGTGGCATTTTCACATTACATTTTTTCGTCTTTCGCTATTATCTTTAAAATCGTTAATCGTTTGTTCAGCTGTTTAGTTACACAGAAATTGATTTCTCTTGAGGTTTCACGCTATGAAGTGGAAGACGATAATCAAAGAAGACGCTTCAACGTGTAGTTTTTTATGATAAAATTTCGAATGGTTTTGCTAAAGGCTATTTCTGGTACCGTCCCTAAGAGAAAGTCCCTAAAATCTTGGCGTGGCAATATATTCGCCTCCTAGTTTTCACCATTTCTTGCGCGTTCTTTCACTCGACATAAAGTACCATTGTTTGCTTCACTAACACATTAAATTACTCTTCATATTGCCGAATCAGTCCAAAATTAGTCCTATAACTGATTAGGTACATCAACATGACCATATTGTGTTACACCAATGGGTTTACTACTAATCTCCTGATTAGTAGTTTATACTCGTATTGTCGCCCGTAGTACCCCCATAATCTCAGCTTGAAATACTGAGGCATGAGCACTTAGTAGACTCACTGACTCGTAGGTTTAATCTTAAGAGAAAATCCCATATCCAAACTTTTCTACATTTTTCAACAATCAATATAGATCGAAATAGCCTGTTTCAGAGAGTCATCGAAATTCAGTCGAATCCGGTAGTTCTTTTTACTTAAACAAAATGGGGGAAGACCCAATCAATGCTTGCCTGCAGAAGAGGGAATTGCTTACTTACCTCCTTCAAGATGCACGCCTGTCACGCAAAACACCCATCTTCTATAGACCTCCAATACCTAGTCTCAGAACCATCGTTGACGCGTCTTTCTCTATAAATAAATCAAGAGATGTTAGTTGGGACTCAACCCCAAGCATACATTGACACCCCTATGGACTCTATCTGGAATCCCGGACCACAATAAAATTAGTTTTATTCAGATCATTTTTATAGCAAAATGTGAGTTATAAGTGAGTCATTACTTTTTGCTAAAAATAGTACATTATATTACATTATGGTATATGGGTTTGGGCCTCATCAGCCACTGATCGCATGGGTAGTCCCTTGGCGATCCCCTCTTATCCGGGTCATTATCCAAAATTGCTATCCCATAAAAGGAGAAATTTAGGCACGTCCCCCGCCTTAAGCCTCACCTCCTCTAGGATAACAGGAGCCCCTAATATAAAGTACCTCTTCTCCTCCAGTGCGGGGCAGGTGTAAAGAAGACGAATCGAGGTTTCCTCGTCTTCTTTACAGTATCTGCCGGCCGGGCTGTCAGTCAACCTCAGCTTGTGCTTATATGCATACAGAGTACTATGGTGGCCCGTTATGATTCCCGCAAGGGCTCTGGCTTTGTGCCTGTTCAATTTAATGAATTCTTGAGCCTATCTCTCAATCTCTGAGTATTGGATGAAGATTTTGCTTATTCGACAACCCATCTTTTATTGTGCATGACAACCCATGCTCCTCTCCATCTTTTATTGTGCTAATCTCTTGCCCAGCCATTGATGCGGTCTCTTCTCTGCCAGGTGGTTCAATGCTTCATAGCGATTATAAACCAGCTTCGACTTTATCGTTGCCGAGTTCAGAGCTGCCAACGCCGCCCTGCTATCTGAGCAGATACATACCTTCTCCTGGGTTCGATTTTGGTCGGCCCCCAGAACACCGTATGTAATTGCAACTAGCTCGGCCTGGAGCCCGCACCCTCTCTGTTCCCACTCTTGGCTCCATCCATGTACCAGATGTCTCCATTGAGCGGTAATCAAGCTCGACCCTCCATCCAGTCGGTCTTACTGGTGAGGGTGATCTTATATTTCTTGTCAAACAGGAAATGGACACCCGTACTGTCAGAGGGCATCCATAGGGCTCCCTCCTCAGCTAGCTCTTTTGAGAATCTATTCAGGTCCCTTACCTTCCTATTCATGTTTCCCACCCTGTGTATTGCCTTTACGGTTATCGCTTTCAGGGTGACATCAAGAGGTGGTATTCCCGTCAGTATCCCCATGGCCTCGATCGGTGTTGATCTTGAAGCTCCGGTTATACTTCTTAGAACAATCGTCTTAGCTTGTTAAGTCAGTTGGGTTCCGACTATAAACAAGCTCTCTTCCACCAGACCAGTGCTGCATACGTCAGTCTGGGTTTGAGAATTGCCTCATACATCCATTTCACGGTGTCCAGTTTCAAGCTCCAGCTATTACCAATGTCCCTTCTCAGTTGCCAAAGTGTTGCTGTAATCTTGGAACATATGTGACTTAGATGTTTTTCCCATGACAGTTTCTCGTCCAGGATTACTCCAGATTAAGTATTTCACTTCGCTATTATAGCTTAGTTCTTGGCCATCAAGTTTCAGCCGACATGTTCTGTTCCACTTATATTTCTTGGTGAACACCATAACCGCAGTCTTAGAGGGATCGACCGAGAGTCCCCTATCCCTACACCAATTCCCAACCTTGTTTAATACTCCCTGCATTATATCGAGAATCGGCTCCAGAAAAGGGTCCTTCGTCATTATTACTAAGTCATCGGCATAGCCAATTACCTGGTAATCCTTTAACCTTTCAAGCAGTTCATTCACTACCAGGCACCACAGAAGGGGGACAATACCCCTCCCGGTGGACAGTCCGTGTCGACCCGGTCCTCAATGGTAGTCTTGCCTTTATTGGCAGTAAGCTGTCTGTTTCCCAACATATGGTCTATCCATTCAGCGATTATGCTGGGGGTGTAGCATCTGCCTAATGCTCCGCTAATCACCTCCCTGGATGTAAAGTTGAAGGCTCCTTCAATATCAATGAAGGCGCCGACAGCGTATCCTCCGGAGTCCAGTTGTGACCATATCGATGACACAACCTTATCCAGAGCTATTCCTGTTGATTTACCAGCTGGATAAGCATGCTGGCTCTCTTGAAGCGGTCTCCCTATTATTACAGGTTCTACCGAAGGTACCTGTCAACTAATCGTTCGGCCGTCTTTAGTAAAAATGAAGCGAAGCTAATCGGCCGTAAAAATAGTAAAGTGAGACGAATATAAATTATATTTTATATAAACGTACAGGTATAATATAAATAAACTAAAAAATATATGTTTTATATTTCCAAAGTACTATTACAAAATATGTTTTATACTTTACTATTTGATTCATCAACACCTCTCCTCATTTAAAAACAACTATAAGCATTATAGCATCTGTTACTGTTTGACTTTTAATAACACTTTACATTAGTTTTCAGTGGTTTATATCATTAAATCAATTTTTTAAATACTCACATTAGGAAAGCATTGAGGCGATAGGAAATACCAAATTCAATTACGTGAACCTAATCACTGAAAAGTGTCAGAACGGCCTAGTAGGTTATGCTGCTTTGTTTCAAAGGCAAATATTTTTTAACTGATTAATATTTAAGCCAATTGTAGTCATGAAACACTTATTGAAACAGATCACTGCAAGAACTGGCTCTGCTATAATTCACAAAAGAATACACATTTGCGGAGAGGAGTAGAAAATAATCACCTTTAAATGCAATTGTTGGAATTGTTTTAATACACCTATTTGGATGTCTCATCAGTGGCGGTGCCGTATATACTCAATTACGGTTAAGTTATAATAATTTATATAATATATTTTACTACATATTTAATATATATTACTACAATAGGTAGGTGTCCAAATACGACGCCAAAAATAAATAAGTTTCACTGAATTGCGTGTATCTACATTGTTTCAAATAACTCAAGTTTGCTATGGAATCTCGGCTACCGCAGAGTTGTTCGAGTGTAACACTATCCTAGTAGCAACTTAAGTAGTTAATTCTAACCACATATCATGAGTATTCCTTGACAAATTATATTCACAGACTACCTCAAATCCCATCGAAAAATATGTTATACTTTTTTTAATTAGAATATATGGTTACAATAATATTTTCCTCATAATATCTATTATATTAGTATATTGATGATTAATAAATTTCACCCCTTTTAGGCCTCTTCAATAATTTACTTATAAAATTATTATCAGTAATACATTTTATGTTTATTTTAGTGCACAAAATGTGCTACTAATATTGATGTAGGAATTACGCAAATAGCTTATACGTTTGCTGAAAAAACAAATATGTTAATACTTAGTCACTATAAAAAATATATGAAATAAAATTCGTATTAAGTAATAAAACATGCAAATATTCTAATGCATAAATATATATCATCCTAAAATAAAAATTGGACGCTCTACAGAGAAGCATCAGGCGATCATAAAAAACTGGAATATTAATCTTGATGACACCTAATTTCAATAACACGATTATTGCTTTCAATTACAAACATTAAAGAATGATTTATGTTCATTAAATCAGATTTATTAGTTCTCAAAATTAACGTAATAAACAATTATTAATATAGACCATTACAAAATACATATGTTACAGCTAACATGCGGAATTCTTTAGTAATTTAAGAAGTGCGTACATTTGATTTGAAATTACTCTAATCAACTGAAATATATAGCTATATATGTAATGAATTTCTGAATCTCATTAAATCTTCGTAAGTAAATATAAGAAATTACATAAAGAAGGTAGAACTAATAAGTGAACTGAAAGATGTAAGTCACACACTTTTTACATTTAGTGTTAAAAAACTTCTGCTTAATTTTAAACATTTTCAAGTTTAACAACTAAGCAGAAGTTAGCTTATATTATCTTTTTAAATTATTAAAATGCGACCCAGCATCATTCAATTACGAAGTTATATATTTAAGAGATAATTGCAACCTTTAATGCTAAACTAAAAAGCAAAAATTCTTTATATTACCCTGCAAATATTCATAGCAGTTGGAATTACATGATGTTAACTTGTTGACGTCATACGATTTCAGTTATAGATATGAATCGGCGTGTGAGTTAAGTCCAGTGTTTTAATGTTTTACACAAAGTTTCTTCTTATGTATAGGTATAAAATGTGTTCCATTTTATATATCATTGATATAGAACATAGAACACACTTTATTGTATTTAATATTTGCATTCTACATTTTATGAATTATCGAAATATGTATACATGTATATAAAAAATACATTTATAGTTTATTTCATCGCCATTTGCCAAATAAAAAATCCCAAGCGGCTCTTATCTCATGCCGTGGCTTGTTTTTATGGCTAGGCTCAGGTAGACTATTCCATTTATCGACAAGATAAGAGCTTTTTATTTGACAAATAGCGATGAAATGAATAATATGTAGTAATGGAAATTTAGGAAATACCTGTTCATGATCATAAATAATAAAAATCTTAGTTATTATATTTGAGGTAGTATATGCATTTTAGGAGGGAGCTGACTCAAAGAGTCGATTTCTTGAAGTAAGTCGGTGATTCACGTTGCCAATTTTGAATTATCTAACCCAATTGTGACGACTAACGAATGATTGCTGCTGGATTGTTCAATCATTTAATGACTCAGTGAGCCACCTCTTATCAGCTCTTTATTTCTTGTGAATCAGCATAGCATGCTTAAAAAATTAGTTTTGTTCTATGATATAATAATGGCGGGTGGTAGTGCTATTATGATATTAATATAAATCAAACACTGCGAGTACTGTTTGCTTTTGCCTAGCAGTTATTACTGGCACTGTACACGTTATTAATAATTACAATAAAAACAATACAAAATTAGTAATCTGTTTATGCAAATATTTTTTATACATTTTGTAATAGTACCTACAAATTGCCATGTCAGCTATAATTTTTCAGTAAATATTTAATTAACGATTAAAGCATATATATTTTTAGTGCATAGTAGTAATATAAGAACAAAATTATTATAATATCTATAATAACAATAAATATAAAAGAGTTAAGGGTCACAACAATGATAATATTAGTAATAAATCGGATAAAGTAGCATATAAGTAACTAACATTTTAATAACTAGAAAAATCGTTTTCTAAATCAATAGAATTAAAAATAATTATTATCTACCAAACGCTAAATAAATATTACTTTTAAAAAAAACATATAGTTAACTATAGAAGGTATTGGACTAATTGAACTAAGACATTACGGTCCATAAAGTAGGATCTATTTTTATTATTGGTATCTCGTTCTTGGTATATTATTGGTATTATCTTATTTATTCTTTAAATTATCTACATCTATTTCCACAGTCAGTTAGATTACTAGAAGTTTCAGTTTTACTTACTTCTACATTGAAAACCATAATAAAAATTAATACTTTGGTTTATGATTTTTTTATTTTTCTATCCCGTTTACATTAGTTGATGCGATTGATATTAATGATAGATATAATGATAAATTATCATTAATATCTATTATACTATTTTTATACTTAAGATTGAGTAATGACTACTCAATGAGTGATGGGAAAATTAGTAACCGTATAATCCTACTTCTGCAGTTACTAGTTTTCTCGTCACTCATTGAGTAGTATCATTACTCACTAGTGAGTAATAATAATTTGGATACAGTGGTTACTGTTTTAGCACTTACTTCATTAACCACGGTATAAAATATTCTCAAAATAGTATTTATTTGTTTTATAGGAGACATTATGTTTTAGTCATTTATTCATAACTATAAGAGTTGAAACCACAGCATTCGGGGTTTCTAATGTGAAAGCCAGCATATAAAATATTGAATCTAATAGGAACGTACAGTTTCAGCTTTAGTTAAACATTCTAATCAAGCAATAGTTTACGACACGTCAATCCCTTCTTGCACCGAATGTAATTGGCTAAAGCAGTTAAATTCTAAAATATGCAACAGTTGTTTTTACTTCTTAAATGATAATTTTACAATGTCACCTATTTTGTCAAGGTTTGTCTGTATTATGAGACTAGTGGTATTTGTAAAATAAAGCAGATGGCGATAATGTCATAATTGAATTCCATTTCCAGAATTATTTCTTTTAGGAGTTGATACACATTTTCCGCGATATGTGGAATGACATATAACATATAATGTTTAATTTAAGTTTAGTATTTTTATCTAAATAGTGCATGTAATTGTCGCAAAATTATCGTATTCATAGAAGATCATCCATATGTCGTGGTGCATACTGCAGAAACTTCATGCTTTGCATGAAACCCTCAATTTGTACTTTAACGTTTTTTTGTATTTTACTAAGTTTAATATAATTAAGGATTGAAATATTCAGATACGGTTTTTCTGCTTGGAAAATTGTATTTTCGAAGTAGCATCTACACAAACTAACTATCTTTATCTATTTTTAGAGAGATGATACTCTATAGCAATCATCTTAGTTAACTATTCGCTTTTCTTTCCTTAGGTTAAATTGTTACGTTACCTAAGGGAGGAAAAGCAATGTATCGTTATTTTATAGATTCCATGTTGCGATTTTATATTTAGTCGATTTAAGACTTCAGTCTTATATTATATCGCTTTATATATTATAACAATTTATCTTTGGTTATTTCAGATTGACTTATTTGTATTTACAAATGTTGTTAAAAACTTATTTTATTTTTTGCCACATTAATACCAAGATATGATTTTGGTTATACACATATGTTATTATTAATGCATTTCCATATAATAACCAAATTACAAGTACATAAGTAAAGTGAACGAAAACTAAAATAGAAAAATAAATAGACAAATTAACTAATGTAGGAAAAAGTAGATTGGTGATGTTACACCTTCAAATATCAAGTAGCTTTACACTGCTTTCATTTCATATTAGGTATATTAATTTTAATATACTACCATAAACATCTTAAAATACTATATTCGCATCAATATACCTCATCAATATACCTCATCCTAATATAGAATACCCATTGTCAAAAAAATAATCAATTTTACTAGACAACAAGTCAATCGGTCGATTTCGTATAATGTATAGAGAGGGGAAACGGACGGTACGCCCTGCTTCAGGTTGTCCAGTGTCGATAATTAGCGGCGCTACGACAGTTACGTTCTACACGTGAGGGAGTGTACATCGTATTTGTAACGGGGAAAAACTTTTACGTGGGAAGTGATGTTGATGGGTTTACTGTTAAAAGATGATCAAGGTATTTAAAGAAAAAATATCTTGGCCATATTTAACAGCAAACTATGATCTTTTTTGCATTATTTTTATAATTGGTTTTGCATTAAAAAAAGTGTCTTCTAATAAAACGTTTAAAAATAAATAGATTCTCTTAAAATAATTAAAAATTAAATACAAATTCTTAAAACTTAAAAAATATCGCCTTGAATAAGAAAAAAAACTAAAGAAAATTTTCGAAGATGCCTCCGTCTTGCGCCAAACAATAACCCAACCTGTCGTAAAATTCTGAACGAACGTTGGTCAGCATAAGAGGGCTAATAGTTTGAAATAAATTTTCAATATTAGCCCTCAGTTGATTTAAATTATTAGCTCTTTCATGAGGATGCCCGTATAACTTTGATTTAATATACCCCCATAAGAAAAAATCATTAGCGGCCAAGTCCAGCGATCTTGGTGGCCACTGAATTACGCCTCTCGTAGATATAATTCTTTGGGGGAATATCGTATTCAAATAGTCAATGACTATTCTTGAGTTATGGGCCGGACACCCATCGTGCTGGAACCAAACGTTGTCAAAATTGGGGTTAATGTTTGCCAATGCAGGAACAATTTGGTTTTGAAAAAGATTCAAATAAGTCTCCCCATTTAAATTTCCATCAATAAAGAATGGTCCAATAATATCATTCCCATAAATACCAGCCCAAACATTCAATTTTTCGGGATATTGTGTCCTTGTACTTAACAGGCGATACTGATTTTCAATAGCCCAATACCGTAGAATTGATGGATTGTGCCTACCATGTAACGGAAACGTGGATTCATCGGTGAACACGATGTTATAAATAAAATTGTCATCCGCATTTGCACGTTCCATTACCGTGTTACAAAATTCCATTCTACGGTACTGGTCGTCATCGAAAATTTCTTGATGGGCTTCGTATTTATAGGAATGATATTTATTTTTCTTTAAAATTTTGTGAATTTTACCCACACTAAAACCAGTCCTCGGAAATTTTTGAGATAGAAATATTTGAATCTTCTTCTACCATTGCACACACCATTAATTACTGCATTTCAGCATCCTCGTTAATTCTAGGTGTCTTGTGGCATTTACAACCTAAAATGCATCCCGTTGACTTAAACTTTTCGACTACTGTCGATATTGTGTTCAATATATATATATATATATATATATATATATATATATATATATATATATATATATATATATATATATATAACAACCGAAGTATTGTGTATTCTTTTTCTTTTTCCTAGCCTTTATCCTATTTGGGGTTGGTTCAACGCAAGTACTGTGTATATATAAAAATACCACCCTGTGTATTAACGCATATTTTAACCCCTTGATACGAAAACAATATGTCACATCTACTTGGCATTATTATCCAACAGACAATTTTGAAGAGGGAAAAACTTTCAAATTCAAATGTATAAGTATGTTAATTTTGACCACATAAAGAGAATTATCAGGCCATCAACAATTATTATTACAAATTTTAAATTAACATTAAAATAATGAAAATAACGGATTTGTTAATAGCCAATCAATATATAATGGTAATTTTGTCAACATTTTTATATGGACCGGCAAAATATGTAACCTTGAATGATCCATACGAAAAACATGTCAAGGCTATGCTCGACCCTGAAGTACGTGGCATTAAAAGGGTGCCAAAGTCACGCCCATCAGGATGAGTGGTGAGGGAAGGGAGAAGGTGTCCATGTATAGTATATATGTAATACTTTTACTACTTAAAGCCGAGTCCACACTTATAAAAATTTACGACAAATGTGACACACAGTGTAAATATTTGTATGTGCGGGAATTTCTGTGAGTGTGGACGTGATAACGCACACAAGAATGTATCCCACATTCAACGCACACGCTCCGGGACCTAGTCGGTTTTTTGACGAACTTCATTTGCGCCACATAAAGGCTCTCGATGTGGACGCTTCTGGCGCAGGAATGATTATCCGCCAGTCTTATATTTATGCCGCTTATGTTTAGGATCCCACAACAATTTATGGTCTTGATACTTTTGTATCAGGAGAATTACAGATTCCTTGTCTAATTCCATCACTAATCACGGACACGAACACGAACCAACCTGTTGAGGAGCGAAGATAGCAAAACGGATTCCCTTGCAACTAAAAGCAACGCACAACTGGAGCGGAAACATACGCCGCACGCCGTAAATATTTGAATGAAAATATTTTTCAATTTGCGCCGAAAATATTTGCGGCGGACGCATTCGGTGTAAATTTTCATCGGTATAGAGCCGGCTTAAGAAAGTGTTTATTTTTACTCGTGGCTCATTTGTATTTTAGCCCACATTTCTTCCCGATTACAGCTGGAATGAAATTTTTACAGTAATAGGATTCATAATGTTCTACACTTTACAAAAGAGAATTGAAAATATTTTTATTTATGTTACTGAAAGTAGGCGTACTCCTGCAACGGCCAGAGTTTTCAATGAAAGTGTGGGACACTGATATGTGGTAAAACTTAGTTAAAACATTTTAAGAGACTGAGTCCGTGGGTAACAAAGTAAATAAGCCGAAAGTTCTTATTAAAACTGCACAGATTTTAAGCCACTTCGCCATTGATCCTACCACTGCAGTTCCAAAAGTCGCAAAGTTAACAAATATGTGAGTTACTTCTATACACAAAGATTTAAAACTCAATAAGATTTTCCTTTTCAAAAGTAGAATTCCTCAGTAACTTGTGGAATATGACAGGATTCAGTGTTGTGAAATAATGACTAGGAGAATTTAAAATGACCCGAATTTGATAAATAATGTATTAATGGCTAGTTAAATATACATATGTAACGGTAGATACTGGGACAATTCATATGGATTTTAAAATGATCATACTCAGTTTCCTCAAAAAATCAACGTCTTAATACGAAAGCGACCCTGTCATTACACAGTCCTTAAAAATCCGAGTTGATGGATAAGAAAATCCACTATTGGATGTACAAAATTTACACTTTGAGCAGGATCACATCACCATACTATGCATTAAATGTTCGTCAATGGCTGGATCAAACGGATTGACAGAATGTGCGATCTGGAATGGCCGACGAGGCAACCAGATAAAACTCCACTGGATTTCTTCCTCTGGGGTTGTTTGAGGGAGATAGTTTAATGAGGTAGTGTATAAGGAACTGTGCCCCACAATATCCAAACCCGAAGAAGTACAATTGTCCATGCATACAGGCTAATTACAAAAGATACATTTCAAAACGTCCCAAAAGAATTCGAGTATCTCTAATCTTCATCATTCGTCGAATTCTTAGACAAAAGCACAATCTATTTAGATAATATGTTTCTGTTTTAACCAACAATTATATGCATTTTGAGTGTTTAATCAAGTAAGGTTTCAAGTCGTGGTGTGAAAAGTAAATTTATATCATTAATTTATTTAAATTATTTTATTTTTGATTCTGTTACGAGAAAAGATCAACCAACATGACCAGATTAATAGGAACTGAGTCAAACAGATAGATTAAACAAAGAAAGCTATAAAAGGAGGAGGTCGGAACAGCGACCGGGCGTCTCATCGTGGTCTTGTAAGAGACACACTAGAGACGCTTTTTAACTAATTTTGTATTGTTATATATAACACATAACATGCTATGTTCCCTCGCAGTGGTAGGGAGAGATCCCTATCAGTTACGAGATGCCTAAAATTGAGCACCTCGTGTATATAGTAGCTGTAAGCAATGTAAAGATAAGACAATAAAAAATTTAAAAAAATGTCTAAACAGAGTTGAATCAGGATGTATAAAACCTATAAAATGTATAACAAGGTAGGGGGTGCCATTACGGACACTGACTTTAAGCTTCCCCTTCCGTATCTAAATTTAATGGATGAGTAACTTTTTAAATGAAAGCACTGTATATGACATTATTACAAGACAATAACTAAAATTTAAAGTAAATTTTTACTACTCATTTTCCAACAGCAAATTTTATTTTGAAATTTTGTTTGAGATTTATAATATATGACAAAATAGACATTAATGAATCATAATGTAACATCATATGACAAGTAGATATACATACGTATAACTGTCGAGCAAAATATTATTAGTAAATGAGAGTTTTATTCATATACGAGTTGTTCTGGTATCATTAAACTTTTTCTGTGTATTCTTTTATTGTTTAGTTTACTGTATTTTCGAAAATTGTTATTTAATTAGGGCTATTATTTTAAATATTTTTTGTTATTTTCATATACTATTGAAATAAGAATTGTTCTCTATTGAAATTATTTTCTAATTCCTATACTATATGTCATTAGATTCAATATGATACATTAAATATTCGTAAAATCAGTTTTTTCCTAAATGAATAATGAGTAATAATTCTTAGTGTTGAAAATTATATTTTCTTAATTTATCTTTATATTGTATGTTACACAAGTCACTTGATGGAGCTAGATCATATTAAAGCTATCTAACATTTGTTATAACATCCGCGATAGATGAAAAATATAATAACATTGGATGTATGAATCATTGGTGTTCTGTAAAGCTCGTTGTAATCGTTTGTACCGTATTTTTTCTGGCAAATATACAACAAAGAGCAATTAGGTATTCGGCGTTTGATTTAAGGATGTTAAGCATTTACAATAATTTCACTAGATCAAAATTTTCCATTGTATATATTTTCACATAAAAAACTTGTAGTATTTTTGCTTCACATTAATATCGAACGGAAAATATAACTAAACTGTTATTATGAAAATAAGTCAGAAATAGAATTTTGAGAAATAGTATTATTTTTTAAAGATAAAAATGCAGTTATAATTAACAAATTCAACCTTGTCAATAACATAAAAATATATTTTTTACATGCGAGAAGACAGTGCGTAAGCGTAAATGAATTACTAAACGTGTATTACTCATAATGAAAATTACACTAACTGGTATATAAAAAATGATCCTCAATACATTATTATAGGTAAGAACACGGATAGATAAAAACTAGGCTAAACGATATTCGGTTTTAAATGTTCTATAAAACAGTATATATTTAACTTGGCATTAGAAGACTTGTCATTAGGTACCTTGTCCTAATTTTCCTAAATATACTATGCAACAGCTGCGATTTTCAATACTTAAGAGTGTGATATTACCATTTGAATCAAATGAATTAAAATCTGTACAATTAACAAATAATGAATTCTTGTTTATCTATATCAAATTCTATATTAAAATAATAACATCATTTTTATTTAAAAATTAGTTATTACAAATTACAATTAATTTAAAGAAAATGCACTGTTACTTGTTTTTATGTTACCTATTACATGCATGTATGTATAGATAGTCATTATAAATAACATGCATGTTATTCGAAGCTCATAGTAATAACATTAATGTTTTCTTAAAAAAATATGTTGTACCTGTAATAAAATAATAAATTGACGAAGGAACGCTACTAATTATTTGTCTAAAAATAATGTTAATAACGTTAGGATTCGGTCTCCTATTTGACACAATTCTTTCACGGATTTGCTATATACCCCACGATTTTTCATACTCACCTGTGTATTCTCCTTACAATGTACTTAAATCTATGTTTACCAGGCATAATGCAACTTCTTCTGGTGTGAAAGTTATTTAAAGAGGATAATTTTTTTTATTTAGTAAGTAGATGTGGAGTATTCAAAATACAGTGTCTAGTATTTTGAGCAGCATTAAACTGCTTCAGTATGCGACGTCTATATACATACAACATGATAATAAAGTTTCGCACAATGTTCATAATATTATTAAGTGATTATTTTTAACTCCACACATCTACGCAGTAAAATTATTGAGAAATAGGTTATTTTTTAATCCTTTTACTGTCATTCAGTGAATTATCGGCGGAAAGTGTTGCAAGAAATGAATCAACACCAAGTGAGGATGAGCTCCTATTTGTTGAAAAAAAAATTATTTGGTGAGGAACATCATCATCTTCATTGATTGTACAAAAACTCCTAAATCTAGTATTATGACGAAACTCTAAATAGGAAGCAGCAGTCTAAATGTTCCACAAAGAATTAGTACTCTAAAATAAAACGATTGCCTATAATTCCAATTTATAATTATTGTATCTTGAAGCTTCTTCATTCTTAGATCTAATGAGGATTCTTTTGATACCAATATCTGCAGTTATTGCGATATACTGTTATGTATACGAAAAAATCTCTCAAAGTTCAAGAGAGTTCGATAAGAGCTTAATGTTTAAAAAACCATCGACCAGATTTCTGATACTAGATATCTCTGTAGTTGCAAAATATTTACATTTTTCAGTATAACCGTATTTTAAGTTAATATCTTCTATTTTATAAATAATATTCTGAAAACTTTGTAGAATTTATTTTTATTACAAAAAGAGGAGATTGCAATTTAAGAAATACTATGATAACATCACAGCTCAAATACAAATTCTAAAAAAATTAAATTTGTACGTTAGTCAATACCTTTTTAAATAAATATATTGATTTTAATGTTTCAAAAAATCATTCAGTAACAAAAGTTAGGAATATTGCCCGAAACTTTACGACCATGCTTTATGTAACAAAATCGTCTTGGTGAATACATAGAAAAATCTACGTTTACTGTGTTTAACAGTCATAGGTGCTTATTGACAGAATATCATTTTTACATTTATTGCTTACAATTACATTCTGTGATATGTAATAAAATTATTATAATTAGCTTGAATAAAATTCAATATTTAAATGTATTTACACTAGATCAAATTAATTATATTATTGAATTTAAATATTTGAGTTTCTGAAAATAATAATTTAATAACTGCGTTATGAATAACAAAAATAGGAGACGAGTTTTCCACAAACACCGAAAAATTACCTTCATGAACCGCGCGTTTCGCCAACGAATTTACCATTAACAGAAAATTATTAAAACTGACTATTTGTGTTTATTTTTAACTATCTTGTGATGATGTCAGTTTGATAAACGAAACACACATCAAGTAACTTGTAATATTTCGGTGTTTGTGGAAAACTGGTGTTCTGTTTTCTTTATGGCATCGAAGATTCCAGCCATTTCCACCAATGCATTTTCTTCAACGTTATAAAGTTTGGTTATAATAAAGAAAAGGAAAGTGGTCCGTGGAAAATATATAATTCAATTTAAAATAATTTTAATCAACAAGTATAAAAGATAAAACTGTAACAAGAAAATTGACGACAAAAAAAGTTTATCATTAAACAGGAAGTGGTGTTCAGGAAGTAAAAAGAGGAGATGTCAAAATATATAGAAGTTACTATTAAGAAAATGTGTTGTAAGTAAGCCTATCATTTATAAGATACAGACCCTATACAATAATAAATCCTTCTACATTAAGTGTACACAATAACTCGTAAAATAATAACATTGTGAATCCGAATGATTTTCCAAACAATAAGTTGTTTTTAAAATATAATATGTTTAAATCCTTATATACTTAAAAAAAGAATAATAATAAGAAAGACACCAAAACTCCTCTCTCTCTATTAATTGTAATACAAAAGAAAAAAATCACTTAACTATGAAGCGTAAGTGTAATATTAGTTAGCAAACGCGAGTTTTCCTAAATAATGCATATAAAAATAACATAAATGTTACCAACATTACTCTTTTCTCAATCTTATACCATTAACGCATACCCAGATTCTCTATTGTTGTCATTTTCGGTCGCCAAAGAATACGAGGCCTTTCTCACCACACGCTCTAATTGAAACCGATACAGCGGTAGTTACCGGTAGTTACACCACTGACAATGACGTTATCACTTCTATAATCATACATTTAAATTATGCATGGAGTCAAAAAATTTCAAACAAAGTTTTCTTAAAAATGTATCTACATAAAAGTGTTTTGCCCCTATTGTGTCCTGTTTATGGTCTGTAATATTTAAGTGTTTTAGTTTATCCATTAACGTACTGATGTTTTTAAAAGCTAGCATACTTTTTCAGGTGTAATATTAGGAAGCATGTTTTACATACGTATCTATGCTATTTTTTTTTCAATAGCTAACATTATTTCTGTTATATCAGGTATTTTATTTTTATATAAATGTAAAAGTATAACACGTATGTAATTGTAAAATGAAAGATATCAAATTAATATTTAAATGTCTTTGACAATAATATTATGATTAGGATATTGTGTTGGTCATAATATCCATTCGGTTGGAAGCGTAACTAAAACAGTACACACGAAGTGACTTCCAAAATAGGCAATTAGCATGAAACTTCTATACGCCTGAAGATATATGTTTTCTGCCATATAATAAGTACTTAAGAAGAATATTATAGTTATTTTTCATCTGTAGTTTTTGCATAATTAATAGAATTAATTCACTCATTTATGTAAACAAACTCACGTGTTCGAAAACGCTAATCTGATTGGTCCACGTCACTGTATGGGGAAGTATCCCAGCCGTCACTGTTTTGATTTGGTTTAGTGCTAATAGTTTGTAAAATCTGTATCAAGTGCGTTTTATAAAGTGCCTAACGGTATAGAGCCGATAAAACACAAATTTTATAAGTATTGCATCGTGTCAATGTGTACAAATACTACGGTATGAACACCCGAAAAATTGTTCTTCTCGGTTCCCAAAGAGGAAAGACGAAAAGAAAAATATAAAGCAATCAAGTTTGACGCCACTATATTGTTGCGAGGAGTACCTAATAACGTTTATTTGTTTTAGATGTATTTGTACATAACCCCACTTTCACGTTGTATACTGTTTTCATATTACTTGCCGCATGGAATATTTAGAAAATGTTTGTTTTGGAGGTTATTAGATATAGATACTTAAATGAGATTTACATTTGAATCTTCTTTACAGTTGGAGGAAGAAGTTGGCAATACAGACTGGCTGGAAATGTACAGAGGTTAAGTTTGAAAAAGGGCGTTCTACCTCATATTTCCAGCTGCCAGAGAAAACCAGTACCTGAGCGACAAACTGGAGGCCATAGTCTACACACAATTGTTCAATATTAATAATAATAAATAGATTCGCACACCGAAAAAGTAATATTTAACGAAATTACACTAAACGCCCATCTATATCTCAACAAGATAATATACAGTGACGTCGCGCCATTTGCATTTCTTGTGTTTACGCGCGCCGATAATAATTTCAAATTTCATTTATTTATTTTGTGTCTATTATTGCACAAAAAGTGGTAAATTTAACGCTGTATGGATTTAATGACCTATAGAATATTTTGACAACATAATTAAAAATGATGCAAATTGCCTATTTATTAAGGATATATCAATAAGTCCTTTTGAGGAGCAGTTTGAGTCTTTTTGAGATAAACACATTGTTCTAAGCCTCTAAGTATATACATATGTATATATTTTTAATTGTCCTTCCTTACCTTTCTATATACCTTGTTATCTTTAACACACATCATAATACATAATATACTCGTATGTAGTATATACCTAATAATAGTGACGATAAATTAGACATTTTATAATATAATAAACACTTCTAAAATACACAGATTTAATGTATATCTGCATATAACCCAGATGACATATTTTAAATATTGCAATAATAAGACTAACAATAGTAAATTATTTTATGATATATAATTAGAAGTAATAGGCAATCTACGTTCCGGAACTTCAGATATGGCTCCATCTAGCTCTCGTCTTAAAATAAGCGGCCTGAATAAGACACAACGCCAGCCAAGAAAACTTATCTAAATATAACTTAGTCTCGTAATCATGGATTCAATGCAAGCACCTACAGATATTACAAGTGAACAAAATGATAGTGGAAGTATTAATAAAGACGTTGATATGATTCGAATCGAAGCTATGGTGACCCCCGAACAAGTGTTTAGTGATATTGTTGCTAGAAAGAGAAGAAAATTTACGAAGAAACGAAGTGTGAGTTTAACTAGACGAGAATCGACACCGGCAAGAAATGTAGATGATAAGTTCACAACGACGTCCGACGAAGATATCGTCGAACGAAAACCGAAAACGCCCGAACGACGGCGTCCTAGAAGGAACAGATCAGTAAACACGCGAGAAATCAGTGAAACTGACTCAGAAATAGGACTATCGCCCATTGAGAAAAAAATTATTAACCGAAAAAATAGAAAGGTCAATGGCAACTTTAGTAGAAACAGCAGTGCTGACAGAAATAAAACATTTTCTGAAGAGAGAACAAAACATGAAAGTCTTACAGATATGGCACAAGCGGAAGTCCTATCATTTCTTAATAAAACAAAAAAGTCCATTACAGCTGCTGCCATACGGGGCAGAGACAGATTTAGAAAAAACGGAAAAGAACTCGTGAAGAGAAGTCAATCTGCTCCTCACGAATTTACAGAAGATGAATTAATTGAGAGCTTCAGGAAAGCTCAACTACTAAGTGTCGAAGATGTGAGACCTAGAAAGTTTTCCGACTCCAGTATAAGGTCTCTAACACCGGAAGTTCCTTTTGAGCCGAAACCGTTTAGACCTGAAGTTCAAGAATTTGTAAGGCAAAGAAAGAAACAAAAACAATATTCTACCAAAATTATTGAAGTATTAGATCCCCACACATCTAATGTTATTTCCCGAAAAGCTATTATTAGTCCAGATTTTAAATTAAGAGAACTTTTTTGGAATCTTCGAATGTTTTCTATTTTCGAAATATACAAGTGTTATAAATCACACAAAGTAGTAATGAAGAAGGATTATAAACAAATATGTAAGCTTTGGAATAAGTGCATGTGTGAACTTTTTCTTATTATGGTATATTGTGGAATCGGTGGCATGATATTTAAGTTTACTGAAGGAAGCTTTGAACATTTTTATAAATGCGGGGTAAAACGAGTTAAACGAGACTTTATTGATCTTTTGTGGATTAAAAGTCACAACTTAAGAGAAGAAGATTGGAAATCGTTAGCCAGAACTAGACTAAGAATATTTGAAGAGGAACTGCATACTGCCCACGAAGCGGGAATGACCAGCTATAGCGGACAGAGGTCGTGGAGTTTCTTGAATGGTATCGTTTACGCATTGACGATAATCACAACCATTGGTAAGAGGCTATAGTTATTGTAGTTATTATAGTTATACATTATATGTAGTTATCGTTAAATAGAAAATCGCACAATTGCGTACATGAATAATTTTACAAATAAATGGACAATAAGCAATTGCCGAGATCAATTGATCCTCGTCAATTGATACTTCTTAAAATATCATATGAATAACAACAAACATCACATATATGAATGAAACATCACATAATGTCTTGAGTTTTATGCAAGTTTTGGTGGAAAAATGGTATTCTTAGAGCATTGAGATATTCTAAAACATAGACATGGACCATATAAATGAGATAACGTTACGTCACCAGTGGTCTGAGAATGTTCTTACGTTGGTTTGCATAGTGACAAATTACTCAAACTAGTCAATTTAGAGCATCAATTTTGATATAATATCCTGCAATCTTGAATTTTAATAATTTCTAATCATTTTTCGTAAACAGGGTATTTAGGTGTCACTTAATATAATTTAAATTTAGGTCTATAATTAACTATTATTTTCCAACTGAGTATATTCTTCATAACATTAATATAATTAATTAATAAACATACAATAAACAATATATGGCAGATATAAAATATACATTTATATTACATTGGTTAATTCATTATAGTGAAACACGAATAGGTTAGTAATATTCCAGCGACTAAAAATTTCACACATTTTTCATCTAGGGAATCTTGTCATCTAGTTGAAATCCATCACTTATAAATTAAACTAGCAGTTAATTCTAAATTAAATACTTTTTAGATTTTAATTATGCAATTATTATGCAAAAATATAAAGTCCATTAACTTTAGTTAACTAATATTGACTACAAATAACTTCAAGAAAATTACTTGTTTTCAATTTAAATTGATGTATTGCTTTTGAATCTCAATTCATGTGAGTACTATTTAACATAACCTCAAATTCTATATCACACAAGAGTGTTTATGGTACTTATAAAGTTTATGTTTACGTTATAATAGGTGTTTTTATTACTACGTACAATATTTAATAAGAAATACTAAATATTTTATTAGTTTATTACTGGGTATATTATTATTATTTCATGATGTTGAAGTAAAAATCGATGAAATGTCGATATTATATCTTATAACACAATATCAAAATAGCATACATATATACATAAGTCAAATTCCGTATAATTGTTTAATTTATTTACTAAGTATCCCCCATATCATCGAACAGAAATTACAACTAGAAAGTTCACTCTTCAGCGGTACTTTCATCTTGCGCTTACAAATCTTGCCCTTTGTAAGCGCAAGATAAAAGTACCGCCGGAGAGTGAACCTTCTGGTTGTAATTTCTGTTGGGTGCCTATATCCTACAATTTTTAAGAAAATTTAGCTAGATATTTATATGATTTTTTACTTAACTTCAACTTAAATACTAGTTAAAAAAATTATTGAATAACAAATCAGTCAGTAACAAATTTACGAAACTGGTGTAAATAATTATAAAAATATTAGTAAAATGACATCCTTTCATATTCAACGGAAGTACAGGATTGGTGTAAACAAGTTATTGAAGATATTTGGAATGGCAACTACAGTATAATGGATATTTATGGTATATTTTATGGTTGCATTAACTTCAGTCTTATATTTTTGGTAATAAATATGTATGATAATAAATATTGCGTTAAATAGAATACTATTGCATATATTATGCTTATGCTTTCTAAAATTTTTGAAAAAATATACGTGAAACAGAAACATCCAAATAATAATTTAAATATTATTGTAAAAACATTTTAGATGTACTTAAAATAACTTATTATTATTTGCAATATACAAATATATATTCCATTATTTTTCTTTATTATTACTTTTATAAATATTAATCGTACTATACCCAGATATTTAGACTAATTTAATGCGCTCTTTAAATGTATTTTAAGTGTTGTCCGCATATCTACTAAATATTTACTTCGAATGTTCAAACAATGGCATCAAATGTACAGGTACTATTAGAGAAAACAGGATACCTTCAGAGGATTTGAAATCATACAATGCAATGACTAAGAATGAACGAGAGATATTTTTCTACAAAATGATAAATGATACGGTCCTTATATGTAAGTGGAAAGATAACAATGTTGTGTCATTAGCATTTAATGCTCTAACAACTTTCCCAACAAGAAAAGTCATGGTATTCTCGGGCGAAAGACAGCATGTAAATATTGATCGGCCATACTTAGTATACAAATATAATGGGAATATAGGTGGCGTTGATAGGGCTGATCAAAATATTAGTCTAAATGGAACATCTACACATGGAAAAAAATGGTATTGTCCTCTATTCATGCATTGTGTAGATATGGCCATTCAAAATTCTTGGCACCTCCATAGGCAAAATTTTAGTAATTTGGACCAACTGGATTTCAGTAGAAGTGTTGCTATAGCACTGCTTGAGAGTTACCTGAAAAACATAAAACAGGGACCTTCAAAACCGCCTAGTAAATTGCATGATCATTCTAAATATGACAGGTTAGATCAATTTTGTACCAAGAGAAACAGCCAAGATGTGGAATTTACCACAAAAATTCATTTCTCAAATGTCATAAGTGTAATGCAGCCCTTCATCCAAAACATCATTTCCCACACACTCACGTAAAAGTTTAAATATAGGTTCATAAGTACTTAATTGTTTATTGTCCTACCGTTCCTTTAAGAGAACGCCACAGAAAAAGCTGCAAAATATTTTTTAAAAGTTTCTCTTAAAAAACTTTTCTAAATATAAAATGAGTGAAAATTTATATACCAACTTTTATAATTTGAAAGTGCATAATTTTAGGTTCATCTGGGTTAAATCATACAAATCCGTAACAATGGTTTACATATGTTAACAGACATAAGTGTCCGCAAACATATTTCCAGGGAGGAAGTTGAAAAATTTTAGAACGGTTTTCATAATTAAAGTAAAACATATTCAATATACACAACAGAAAATGTACTTATATTCTAAAATACATGAATTAATGATATTTTGGTTTTTATTTTGTTTTACTATTTTGTTGTAATATGTATTATATATTACAACAAAATATAAAAACAAATCATCAATACCAACATTACGAAATACACAATAATACCGGGGGGGGGGGGAGTCTGTCCTCCTTCTGCAGGTGAAATGTTTATAGTTAAGGTATCTGTAAATCTAAACTCAACTAAGAAAGCTTAAAAACCTATCATCGAGTAAGGAATCAAGTACAATTTTAATATGTAAGCGAAAACTACACAGTTTTTATATAAATAGTTATTAATTAATGAATACCATTTTCATGAGGAATACAAAATGGCAGCACGAATTATGTATCATTTTTAATAGCATTCACATTTACTTAAATGGTCAAAATAGTTATCCACATTTAATAAAGAGAGGTTTAATAAATTAGTATTTTTAAATTGTAAGAAAAACACACTTTCTACAGTATATGTCCCTATTGTTTTTTATATATTACATGTTTCAATCATCAAATGTTCAAATGGGTGTAAATGGTTTATATAAACATATTTGTTTTTTAATAATCCAATTAAATAAAACGCTAATATTGTCAAATTTGATGTTCGTGAAGGTCACAAGATGCGAATTATTCGGCACCAATCATTATATTCTTGAAAAAATTGTAAGGTTGCCATGTGAGCTGTTGGGCCATTTTGTGGAAAATAACCTTCTTGCGGTTCATCATCATGTCAGCTGTTCTATAAAGGGATATCGTTATATTATATTTTAAGGATATGTTAGATAAGTATCTATTTACCTGCCTCCATAGCAAGATAATGCAAAGGTTTCGTTGGACTAACAGTTAAAGTTGACGAAGCATATCTCCCAAAGTTACTTCCGACAAACTGCTTTTCTATCAAGTGATATAACCTTGTAAACACCGTCAATTGTACACTAGGCTTCTAAATATTCTCAAAATTGTTAGAAAACATCATTAATTGGTTATTTATAAACGTTCTCATCTCATGTATTACTTGGAAAGTAGTCTCAAGAGAACCTCGAAAGCATCGATTATATATTTTTGTCCTCTAAAGTGAAAACATGTGTTTAACTTTGCCACATTTTTAACATTGTCCATTGCATTCAGGATTCATACAAAATCAGAGTCTCTGAACTTTATGAACAGAGATTTATGAACTTACCACAAAATTAAAACTTAATTGACGATTATCGCTGAAAATCACTGATTTATTTTTTAAGAAGCAGTTTAATGCAATGGGATTACGACAAAATGCGGAATATACGTTAATGGCCAGAGTAAAATCAAGTGTAAGGATCAAGATACCAGGTTGGTAGCAGTGATGAAAGCGTTAACTGTTACTTTACAAAGTACTCCTCGGCTAGAACCTTCGATGTAGCAACAAAAATAGACCAGTTTTCCACGAACACTGAAAGATTACACGTTATTCGACACACGTTTGGTCAGTCAAGTTGGTATCATTGGGAGATGATTGAAATTGTTTCATTCACCTCCTGATGATGGCAGCTTGATGGACGAAACGCGCGTCGGGTAACTATGTTCATGGAAAACTGGTCCTATGTTTTACAAAAGTAGTTCAAATCGAATGGAAGTCAATTCAGATAACATTAATGCAGTTTCGTTGTGACGTTACATTCAATTAATTTCTTCGTATGTTTGTATAATGATTGTTACTGTTTCAGGTTACGGACATTTATTTCCTACAACAAATACTGGGAAGGCAGTAACCATTGTCTACGCACTCATAGGGCTTCCGTTATTTCTTATAGTACTCACAGATTTTGGTAAACTCTTCACCAGATGTATAAAATTTCTATGGTCATTCGTCAGAAGGCTGTATTATACTGGCAGCTGCAAACAAGTTAGAAAAACGGCACACGTCAATGTAAGTTCGATCATCATAAAATATAGGGTATACAAATTTGTGAGCTTAAAAATACACCAGTATTTGTAAGATATTACATTAAGAATTTATTTAAGGTTTCGGGGTTTATAGTTTGGGACAGCTTTAGAGTTTATATTTAAGGTTTCGGGTTAATTAAATTTGTGTTTATGACCCAGTAAGGTAAAAATTTCCATTGTTCCTCATTGTTTTATACTCTTGAGTTCCTTTCATTACCACACTTTAGCCATAAACTAAAATACAAAAGTCTTACTAATATGTTCCAATTCGCTAAGTTAGTATTTTCTTTTCAGTATTTTCAATGTATTAATAATATTAATAAATATTTATCTATATTACGAATTTCATTATAGATTCTTAGCAATGAAATTCGTGTTAAAACATATATTCAAATATTTTTTGAGTAGAACATATTATTCATGTTAGAGAAAGCTTAGAGAAACAAAGAGGAAAAAACAGATACAAGATCTTATTTAGAAAGATAGTCTGTATTTTTTTGTAATCAAAATTTCCATGTTTTGGTATGCTTTGTTAGATTTGGCAATTACATATTTTTATAAACATATATTTCCCTTTTTTTTTTTGAGAATAATACAAGAGATACATGTAATTATTTTGAGCTATGTAGGAGACTTCAATGCAGTGTCCAAATCTAAGATTGTGACGTGGAATAACTTATTAACTTATAACAGCAAATAATGATCTACTCACTATTTTAGAGGTTCTTAAAATCCTAATCTAGATACTAGAAATAACACATATTTGTATATTTTGTTTATACGTAAACGTACAAACAAAACTGTCTTTAAATTATACAGGATAAAGTGTATTTGCTTTTTCAGTTTTAAAAATTATGGATGGATATTGACCAAAAGACGCAATGGTATGACGAATTTTCAACAGATATTCTCAATCCAGTAATTAGAAAGTGTACCACATATAGCCTACTCTACTTCTTTTTTAACTTACTACTCAAAATTTCAATCAATTCTATACTCAATTTTACTCAAAAAAAAAAAAATAATAAGAACTAAAGGAAAAATATTTGTTACTTGATACACCCACTACGTATAATACGTACATATATAGACACTATTAGTATTCAGTATATTAAATTAAATTATGCAGTTAATTTATGTAGATACTATGATTATGTTTAATTAAGTAGAAGTAATAGTTTTATGAAAATCATATTATTATCGCATTTCTTACAGGAAATATTTAAAGGAGCTCAAATGATGTACGAAATTGCCACATTCAGAAGACCATCAGCAACGGTCGACCCTGAAAATGCCGTGACTCAAATCCCTCCACAATTTCCTGCAACAGGAACTGTCCAAAATCAATCTGCAGCTACTCCAATCGGCTCATTAGGAGCATCATTGGACACAGACACTCCAACAACACCTGCCTTATCGAATTTTGAAATCAATGATGAATTCAACCTTCCCATTACCGTTGCGTTGTTCATTCTCATATCGTATATTTTCGTCGGTGCATTGATATACTGTATGTGGGAAGGTTGGAATTTCTTTGCGTCATTTTATTTTGTATTTATATCCATGTCTACTATTGGATTTGGGGATTACGTTCCTAAACATCCCATTTGTATGATTGTTTCTATTGTGTATTTGGTTTTCGGACTTGCGCTTATGTCCATGTGTATCAACGTAGTACAAGAGAAATTAAGTGATACTTTCAAACAAGCCTCGGTTAAGCTTGGGGCCACCATTGGATTCCAAATGGATGACGATGGTAGTGTAGTTACTGTGCCTCCAGAAAATGTAGAAATGCCGGGAGTACATGATCCGGCTGTGATTGATGTCGATAGCATTAAAGTTAACTTTAATAATAATATCGCCAGCAAAGATAAGCAAAGCTAATAGCTGTGAAACTATGTGATTATTTAAAGTTATTAATAGGTATCTGCACTGAGTTTTGTTCAGAATTAATTTTAATAGTTTAATATATTACTTATCGGAATACACATACAGAGGTGTAACTCAGTTGAAGGCAAAGGGTGTAACTGTAGGGGCACTGAGTAGTGATAAAAGTAAAAGTATTTTGCAGTGACGACTACTTGCAAGTAAAACTAAATTGCGAATGGAAGAATCCTTAGTACAGAATTCAAGCAGATTATTCAATATTAGATTTTCATGTTTTTGTTAAATCTATAGATAATTCCTTCGTCGATAATTTCGGTAAGTGTAGTGTCGATTTAGCTATAATTAATTAACTGCATATTTGTAACATTATGTTGTTAGTGTAGGACGGAGTAGTTAATTAAACAGAAATAGTGATAATAGAACAAATATAGAGTATAAAACAATATTAAATCAGGCAATATACAATAATATTAATAGTATTGTGTACTTTATATTGAAGTAACTTATTAAGCACTTTATCTATTTCTTGATATTATCCAATACAAAGACAAGCTAGACGATTGTCTTTATATTTGAATTGCGTTTCTTCTTTGTTATTTTTTCAATATATTTTTTAAGTAGGTGTGCATCAAAAAACCCTAAGAAAATTTTACTAATGTTTTCAAACCTCAGTCATCGGATAGTCTATTTTATATAATCTATTACGAAGTATCAAATATAATTTAGGTCCAGTATCATGAAGGTTTCAGAAGATAGTGGAAGAAAAATTCATTATTCAGAATATCAAGTTGTCCTTGGTATTAGATAGTTGAAATTAAGCCGTACAAGTGAAAATTATACATAAGTATACATAATCGATATTTCTTAAAGAATAATTTTTGGGTCCCATTGACTACCGTAACTGTACATTATGTATCATTTATTTTAAACTATTTTCCTCGTGGATTCATTTTTTTCTTTCGATTCTCTCAGCATCATCGATCATTTGTTTTGTGAGCTCTATTTTATATATGCAAATTGCTTCAGTTGGGAAAACAGTTACTTATTACTATTGCCCTGACTTTGTGTTATGCAATGATTGAATTTTCGTATAAAACTACCCAGTAGTTTTTTCCACCTTGAATTACTTGCAAAGAATAACCAGTATATTCGTTAAATAAACTTTAATGTCAATACTTTTTATCCTTGAAAATATGCAAAAGATTTGCCTGCACTTACGATTTGTCATTCTAAATTACAATAACATCGGCAACATACAATAATTAATATTCTAAAAAAAGTAAGTAAGTAAAAACGAAATATTTCGTAATTATATCAAATATTTAGTAAAGGCAAGTAAAAATATTATTCCAATTTTATATCAAAATTGAAATAATATTACTAAAGTTATTCACTTATTTATGTAGTTATTGTAAATTATAAAAATAATAAAATGTATGAGACAAAAATACATTTTATAAAGAGCATATTTGTATTTGTAACTGTCTCCATAGACATCTAATACATATACAAATTAAGACTTTTACAAATTATAAATTGTATAGATAAATATGCCTACTAACAAGAACATTCCCTGGAGTAATCACCCCTATTACCACTCTGAGCAACACCTCTGTATATATTTCACATTTCGCATTGCACCCACATATTTCTTAAGATTTAAATTGCATCCTGGCATTTGCAACTTTTGTGATAAACATGTTAGACCACGTTTGTCACACATGTTAGATTAAACAAATTAGCTAATGATTTTTTATACTGCTTAGTGTGTAATGGTAATCATCCGCTATATTGGGAAATAAGTTAAATAAATATGTATATAAGTTAAATCTTTAGGTTAAGTCATTTAAACATACATATTTCAATCAGTAAACCCCTTTGAAGTATTGTTTTATCAAACTGATATTCACCAAATGTCGTTTAATAAATTTGTTAGATCATAGAGGTACAATTTATTGTGACCATTATATTTAGCAGTGAGTTGTCCAATTTTTCTTATATTTAAGAGTGTAATCTACACTTGAGAGCAAAACAATCGACTCAGCAACATGCTCCAACTTTGAGAGAATATATACTCTCTCCAGTACCATTTGAAGTAAAGTTCAATGAACTGTTTGAAAGTTTAAAAACAGTTGTTTCAAATGATACCACTTCGATTGGAATCAGACCTGTTCTGACAAAGTTATGAGCGGAACAACATGTGTAACACAAAACCTTGTTAATTTAAATGCGCATGCGCGACGATTATGACAGACATAGAGGGCGCTTGCAACCTGGTATTCGTCTCCATTCGCTAATTTGAAGTTAACGTATGTGCTCTAAGGATTTACAAGAAAATGGATGCCACAGCTGCCGAAGTAGGCCAGGTATTCCAGGTAATTGCATTGTTGACAGAGCGTCTCAAGTCAGAGACGCGGCAAATCGACTGAATTTGAGTCAATCAGCTGTGTCAAGAGTGTATCATCGGTACCGAGAAACCGATAGCTACGTCCGCCGGCCAGGAGGCGGTCGAAAACGCGTGACAATGAAGAGGGACGATCGATTTATTGTGTTAAGATCTCTCAGAAATCGACTTTGACTGGTGTTGACCTCACACAAGAGCTGAGGGAGGTCAGAGGTGTGGTCGCTTGCGCTTGGACAGTGAGACGAGGATTGAAGGCAGCCAAGTTGACCCCAAAAAAGGCAGCTACAGGTCCCAAACTGACTGCAGTCCAAAACCAAAGACGACTGGAATTTGCTCGTGAACATCTCTTTTGGGACCATGGTCAATGGAGTTAGATATTATTCACAGACGAGTCCAGGATGTGCCTGCATGGTAACGATAAGAGACGTCGGGTCTATAGAAGACCAGGAGAGTGATTTGCTCAATGCTGTATTCAAGAAACTGTCGCATATAGAGGTGGCTCTTGCATGTTCTGGGCGGGTATTTCCATGCACGGAAAAACTGAATTGGTTTTCGTGCCCGGTGGAGAACGTGAAGGAGGATTAACAGCGAACCGCTATATCAGGGATATTCTGGAAGAACATGTTGTTCCGTATGCGGGATTTGTTGGTGAGGACTTCATGCTAATGAATGATAATGCTCGCTGCCACACCGCGCGAGTGACCACTACCTACCTGGCTAACATCGGTATACGGATAATGGACTGGCCTCCGATGATCCCGGACTTGAATCCAATTGAACACGTTTGGGACGAACTTAATCGATGGGTTGGGGCAAGAAATCTTGCACAAGGGAGCGTAGTGAAACTGAGAGCTGCGTTGGTTGAAGAGTGGGAAGCAATCCCTCAAGACAGCATAAGAAAAGTTATCCGATCTATGCATAATCGTTTAGAAAATGTTATTGGGAGAAGGGGTGGCAACACCAAGTATTGAAAAAAAAATTAAATGCATTTCAACTGAGGATTATTTTTTTTTTCGTTTCTTATTCACCCTTTCCGTTTAAACTCTTTTGTGTTACACATGTTGTTCGGCTCATAACTTTGTCAGAACAGGTCCGATTCCAATCGAAGCGGTATCATTTGAAACAACTGTTTTTAAACTTTCAAACGGTTTATTGAACTTTACTTCAAATGGTACTGGAGAGGGTATATATTCTCTCAAAGTTGGAGCATGTTGCTGAGTCGATTGTTTTGCTCTCAAGTGTATAAATTTGAAATACACGTGCAGAAATATTAGCATGGTATTATGTGTTACAGCAATATTACATATTGAAAAGCAAGCGCTAATAGAAGTTCAAATAGAAGAGGTGCAATTATATTTAAAAGTTAACACCGTCATAGCTGTAAGACAATAAGATAGTCTACAGCAGACCTTACAACTTTATCTCTGATACCGCTTTAACACTGTAAATGTTTAAGGGGACTCATTGTCGTTTCACAACAAATTAACATGGGGGCCATCCATATACCTTTTAAGATATATTGCTTTACCTCAAAACTAAATTTGACATTGAAATCAAAATAACGAATTTAATATGTCATAATTGAAAATAAATTAGTTGCAGGGTCTATATAATAATCTTAGCTAATATATTTTGTTGCAAGCTGTAATTATTAATATATTACATTAAATTTATAAGGAAGCGTAGCATCCAAAGATATAAAAAATATGTCAGATGCATATACGTTGTTGGTTACGGGATAGAAATATACTTTTAGAGGGAGATTTTTAAAATACAATAATTTTCTTCGTCATCTACTATTATGTTTATACTATTATATTGTTAAATAAATTATATTTATATAAAAGCATTTTTATTGCAAATAAGAAAAATATCTCTGTTTACATATATTTAAATCTAGATGTATAGTTTATTTCATCGCTATTTGCGAAATAAAAAATCCCGAATAGCTCTTTTCTCATACCCTGGCTTGTCTTATAGCTACGCTCAGGTAGACTTCTATTTATCGGCAAGATAAAAGAGCTTTTTATTTGGCAAATAGCGATGAAATGAATAGTACAACTAAATACCATTTCCTCAAGCAAAATTAAACAATATTAAATAATATTTTGTACTTTGATAGTTTTTTGTATGCTACTTTTGATATAACATCGTCTGATTCCATAACTTTATTATATCGTCAAAATGTTTGTCGCTTTCAGTATATCAAATTAATTTGTAATACAATTCAATTACGAGTTTTAAATATTTAAGATTGATAATACAATATAATATTTTATTATTGGTTTACTAGAGTTTACATTCGGTTTATGCATTAATACATACACAATGTCTCTGTTTAAATTCTGAATTTTGACAATACGTTAAACATAAAATCAAGATAATAAAAGCTACAACTAATACATGTCTCTTTTTTCTGGCATATATAAAAAGTCAGTGACACACATAATATGTGCATTATAGTAACAACATTTAAATGAATTGGGTTGTTATATTGTGTAATATAACCAATTTTAGTACTACAT
Source organism: Rosalia funebris (assembly GCA_037954035.1). Lineage (NCBI taxonomy): Eukaryota > Metazoa > Arthropoda > Insecta > Coleoptera > Cerambycidae > Rosalia > Rosalia funebris. Next base: position 22,553,397 of record JAZFAV010000007.1, on the reverse strand, counting down.
AAAGTAGTACCTACTATACCCCAGAGTCGAAATAATATGGAGTGATTCATCGATTACATTAGGATGGCTCAGGGTCATGAAGTGTATAGGGAACGAAATTCCATAGGCACATCAATTTGGAGGGGCAAAATATAAAAAAAATAACAAAATAACACCAAGACAGTTGAAAAGGGTTTTAAGTGGATTTGTAACAGTTTTTTAGTTAGTAAACAATGTGAGCATCGTAAGTTATGTAATGTACTTATTTCATGCTTGCTCAGTTAGAACATCTCCTGTCAGCATATCCTGATAAAACAGACATTTTGGCAACATAAAAGGGACGTAGTGCTACTCCTACGTCACACACAAGTGGCCCCTCTGAATCCATATATTGACTTACCGCTTTCGATATTTAAAACTATCATTATATTTATATCTATTATTTTATTGTATCAACAACACAGTCACAGTTACTATATTTATCACAATCATTATATATGTTACATCACTAACACAGTCTTTATTTTATTGTATCAACAACATCGTCACAGTCACTACATCTATCACTATACATATATGCCATACTTATCACACATATTTTATTTTATATTACCAATCACTATCACTATCCCACTATCACTATGTTGCGTCGCACTGAAAATATTTTCTTAATGTCATTATTACAAGAATCACTCATTTCAGACAACACGACTTCCACGTGCAATATTACTATTCCACAGTTAGTCACTATCAAAATCACAATTACTGCTATCGCCTAGATTGATTATAACTGGATCTATCAACGCTTCCGCTCTTGTGTCAATATCCCACATGCGTTGTTCCTATTTCTTTACGTGCACAATGCACTTGGACCATGTTTTCGCGGTGACGCGGCTGATAGCATCGTTCAACAGCAATTTGACGTCTCCCAGTTTAAAAGTCATATTATTTCGTGCTACGTCCGTTTTTATTTGCGCCCTAATCAGCTCTATGGGGTTCAATTCGCAATTGAACCCCATAGGTGGTAGACGAAGTATTGTCACATCACGAGTTTTTGCCATTTCATCTACTACATATTTAATGTACCGGCGTTTTTCTCGCTGCGCAATTTTTAATAGCTACACCTTTAACATGGTATCGCCACAATCGAGATTTTTAGATTTTAACCACTCTAGGATCTGTCCTTTTCTCCATGCTGATGTTGGTAACTTTTCAATTCGCCGACTATGATATGGTGCATTGTCCTTCACGAAAACTGTGCCGTGTTCTATGGAAGACAATACAAATGAAAACCATTTTTCAAAAACTTCACTAGTCATATCTTCATGATGATCCCCTGTTCATCGCGACTCAAATACATTTAAACAATTTTCCAAAAAACCTGAGTCGCTTCCGATATGCGTGATTATTAATCTTCGTCCTTTTCCAGATGGTGCCTTCAATCCCGGAGATAATCCTTCTACAAATACCTGTCGGTTATTCATAATATTGCAGTCTTGCCACACTTTCGTCACCGTATGACCTTCGTTTACCCAAGTTTCATCCAAATAATAAATTTTCCTACCAGAATTCCGAAAATCTCTTAGCTTTTCCAAATAACTTCTTCGCCATAACACAATTTCGTTTTTTTTTTTTTCAATAAGAAGACTCTTTCGGTTTCGTTTTAAATGATGAAAATTCATTTCATTCATAATTCTCAAAAGAACTTTACGAGAGAACTTCGGTAAATTTTCATCTTGAGCGACGGCAGCGTGAATTTTATTCAGCTCGGAAGTTCATTAAAAAAAATCCATGAATAATCCTACGAATTATGTGTTTAACATCTTCGTCAACTTCAATCTTCTTCCTACCGCGGGTTTCTGCTTTCTTCTTTTTTGCACTTGTTTCTTCTTCATCATACTTTATTGCACGGTACACACTACTTCCACAGACTTTTGTTAACGAAGAGCATATATCAACTGCCTCGGTTGTACTAATATCTGGGTTTCGTGCCCGAATTCCTTCGTAGACTTTTTTTAATCATTTGAAGTCCTTCATTTGTTAAAAGTCGCTGTTTTCGATTGGAATTCTTCATTGAAAAACCACTACAACTTGCATCCGTTGCTTCCATGTTAGAAAAACACTAAACACTCACTTTTATCGCAGAATGTAATAAATAAACAATTTCCCGAATCAATCGCACATAACCACAATGTAACGCCACTGGCGCGCTAAAATCTGGACTAAACGACGCATGCGTCGTTCTATCGATTGACATTGATGCGTGCCGCCAATTGCTGACCAATCGAATTCAAATGTATTTAAAACCGCCTAAAATGATTGGCTAGCTTTGCTACAACAGCGCACCAGGCGGTACAACCGATTATTATGCGATTTGGAATTCAATAGGAGAGGGAGTAGTTCGCATTGGACTACTGTTTCTATAGAACGGCACATAAAATTTGTATGCACATAATAGGTGATTACATAAGATATAGACAAACAGTATAGACAAATAGTTATTGTGGTCTGATATTATATATGAATCACTCCACATTATTTCGACACTAAGGTATAGTTTAGTACTCATCATCATTAGGTCATCAGTCCTAAGACTGGCTGGACGCTAACCTCCAGCTTCTCCTATCTTGTGCTAACCTACGCATTTCGCTAATTGTGCTACAACCTACATCCCTTACTATCTGCGAGCAGTAGTCTAATCTAGGCCTACCTCTGCCTTTCTTCACTCCTATTTCTGCCTCCAATATATCGCGGACTATTCCCCCATGTCTCAGCAAGTGGCCTACCATTCTATCTCTTCTCTTCTTTAAGTTTTTCCACATACTTCTTTCCTCGCCGACTTTCTCCAATACTTCTTCGTTTCTAACCCTATCAGTCTATGGTATTTTCATCATTCTTCGGTAACACCACATCTCAAAAGCTTCTAATTTCTTCCTACTTGCTTTCCCTACCGTCCAGGTTTCGCAGCCGTATAGTGCCGTGCTCCATACATATGTTTTCAAAAATCTCTTCCTTGTTTCTAAGTTTATTACCCCCGAGCATAAAAGTGCTTTTTCTTAAAAGCTACTCGACCCTGCGCTATTCTTTGTTTTATGTCTTTATCGCTTCTTCCATCCCAATTTATTTTACTTCCTAAATAAGTGAAGTCTTTAACTTCCTCCAATCTTTCATTATTAATTTGTACTTTCGTTTTTGCTCTGCTCTCGCGCCCTCTGCACACTAACACTTTAGTTTTGTTTTTCTTCACCCTCATTCCGTATTCCTCTGTCAACACTGCCTCCATTTCGTTCAATGCTGATTCTAATTCCTCCTTACTAGATGCTAATACTGCTATATCATCCGCGAATCTCAGCATTTTTAGTTTCTGTCCCTGTACTTTAATCCCGAAATCCACTTTATGTTTTACCACATTAATCGCCTCTTCGATGTACAGATTAAAAATTAGTGGTGATAGCGTACATCCTTGTCTTACTCCTTTCCTAATACCTACTTCCCTTTTTTCCCCTTCTACTTCTATAACAGCAGTTTGCTCTTTGTATAGATTGTGTACTACTCTCCTATCTCTATACTTCATTCCCGCGCTCTTTAGTATCTCGAACATTTTTTCCCATCTTACGTTATCAAAAGCTTTTTCTAAATCTACAAATCCTATATAAACGTTCTTTCCTTTTTCTATTGTTTTCTCTAACATTACTCTTAGCGCCGGAATAGCTTCGCGAGTTCCCCTATTTCGCCTAAACCAAACCAGTTCAAACATCCTATTTACTACTTTCTGTCCCGCACATTTCAAAATTTCCGCCTGTATTTTATCTACACCCGGCGCTCTATTATTCTTTAGCCCCCTTAGTGCTATTTCAAATTCCTCTCTCAATATAGGTTTTCCTACATCTTCCCTATCGATGCTAGATTCTTTCTCTAATATCTCTCCTAATTCCTGACCCTCGTATAAGTTTCCTAAGTACTGCTTCCATCTATCCGCGCTTTCTCCTCTCTTCCGATCAGTATGTCCCCCGATTGACTCCTAACATTTCTACTTATTGTTCCTATATCCCTGAAGTTCCTCTTAATTATTTTGTAAGCCTCATCAGACTTATCTACTTGCAACTTATCTTCTACTTCTTTGCATTTATCCTCTATCCATTGTTCTTTCGCTTTTCTACATTTTCTAATGAGTTCCCACTTTATTGACTTATAAGTTTTCAGTCCTTCTTCGTCTCGTCTGTTTTTGTAGCCTCGTCTCTTTTGCATTAAGTTTAAGATTTCGTCCGTTATCCAGGGCTTCCTAGCTTCCCTTTTATCGTGTCCTAAAACGTCCGTAGCCGCGGTAGCTAGACTATTCTTGATACCCTCCCATTCAGTTTCTGCGTTCTTGATTTCGTCCTTACTCGTTTTATTTATTAATTGATCTGTTTTCTCCTGGAACTTATCTTTCATATTCTGATCCCTCAATATGTCTACATTTATAATTTATACGTTTCTTATCCTTCCGGGTTTTCAGATTTTTGAACTTTAATCTAGCTTTCATGGCTACCAAGTTGTGGTCGCTGTCTACATCTGCTCCTGGATAACTCTTACAGTCTTTTACTTGATTTCTAAATCTCTTCCTAACCAGAATGTAGTCTATCTGATACCTGTCTATCCCTTCTGGCATTTTCCATGTGTACCGCCTCTTAACGTGATTTAAGTTTAGTACTACTAATTACAAATTCAGCAGAGCTCCATTTCAAACGTACCTACCTACCTTTGCTTTGCAAAACTATAGGTGTAAAGTAAATGTGCCAATTGGAGCAAAATAATTTACCTGGATTAATTATCTTGCTCATCTAGTAAACAGTACAGTTACTTATCAATAATTCAACCAGGACAATGGAAGTAGTTAATAGAAGTTGTGTATACTAAATTGCCTATATATATGACATCACAGAAACATCTTGAATATTGATTTCTACGAGCAAAGCTTTTTGCTCGTAGATTGATTTACATAATCTGTATGTTGGGTTTCCTATATCAGTTAGTTTCTTCGGTTTCTTCACTTCTTCGGCATTACTCACAAAATCGTTTTTATTCATTGAAATTCTCGGAGTAATTGTCTTGCAATCTTGTATGCCAATTTTTGAACGAATATCTTCTTAAGTAATAGGAGTAAAAGTTCTCATATTCTTTCGGTTTCATAAAATATGTATTTGATAATGTACATTACTTCATGGATAATAATATTTGAAGTGACATCTTTTGCATAAAGTTTTAAAATCGGAAAATTTCACGAGTGATCGAGTGATGTGCATCCTATATTGCTTTTGTTTTGTAACATATATTTTTAAAATAAATACTAATAATCTCTTCAATCCACTTTTCTACTTACCGTTACCAGTTTTTAAAATATTTTGGTTAATAAAATCTTAAAATATAAAATGTGCAAAGTTTAAAAAGAATCTAAGTATTATTTATATTGCCAAAATTTAATGGAAACGTCCAAATTTTGCCAAATTTAATTAATAAACTTTTCAAATAAAGCTCTACATTTCAGATATAATTCAGACAAACTCGGCGTCTTTACTCAGGTTTCAATAAACAAAATAAGCAATAAAAGTTATTTTGACTTAAAGAATGGAAGTTAGTGACTTAAAAATCGCCATTTTGATTGTTAAAAAGTAATGAGGGCCTAACTGCCGACAGAACGGTTACTTTCACTGTACTCAACATATGGATCGAGTGCACTGTGGTCCTAAAGTATAGAAACTGTGCTTCACAGTTTCTCAGAAACAGAAGTTACATATCCTAGAAGTCGCTAAAAGTTATAGACACATTGGCAAGTCTCAAATATCACGCCAATGATGAACGTCACTACCGTTATTTAACTTTTTTAAATCAATAATATATCGTGAGTAAAATGTCCTGTTTTAATTTATATTCTATGGTAAGAATTACAAAGAAGTAAAATACATATATTTGTTAACTATAGTTACCTAGTTTATTTGTGAGACTTTTGACGGGCAGCGTATCGAGGAGACATAATACTGTAATAATTACTGTTTTAAACATGTTGAAATATATAAAGTATCTTTATATATATATATATATATATATATATATATATATATATATATATATATATATATATATATATATATATATATATATATATATATATATATATATTTTTTTTTTTTTTTTGTCGTGAACAATAGATTAAATGATATTAAATTTAAGTTAATTTAATATTTATAGCTTCTGTTACACCAAATATAATATATAAACAGTTCGTAGTTTTATGGATTAGAAAACGCATTATCCATATTGTGTTTTGTATCAGTAAATAAACATAAATATAATAAGAGTTTATAAAAAACAGATGTTGTACAATACTCACAATTGTTAAATATAAATATAAATGGATTTCTCATATTTAATTGTCACTCTAAAACTTTTTCTTATGCATCCTTACTACATTTCTTTTCATCTAAGTTGTCAAGTTGGTAGTTGAACAAAAACAAATCTCGGCATGCATCTGGACAGGACTCGTAACATGGTGCAAAGATACACCTTGAAATGATAATTTTCAAATAATAATTTAATGACAAATATAAGCTCCTGGAAGCAGAGGCGGATTATCCCTAAGGCAAACTAGGCACGTGCCTAGTTTGCCGAGGCGCGAGGTTACAAAGGGGCGCGGGGAATTTTTAAACAAAGAAAAAAATAAACAAAATTAATTGTGTCAGTAAGTATGCACCTATTTACACAATATAAAAGATTCTTTGATTCTATAGAGATTTAGAGCTTCCGATGGGTGCTCCGGCTTCTTGATTATTCCTACATCGCCTGATTTCATAATAGATGTTGAAGTTGGTAAGATACAACTACAACTGCAATGTTGTGCGTTCGTCGCGTCGATCGCGAGCATCGGACATTGCTAGTAGTCCAGTCGGCCTGGAAAAAAATAGCGTTTGTTGTCGACTTTACTTATAAATGGTCCGATTTTCCGACTGCAATTTTTACAGTAAATTTTCGTTTTTAAGAAATTTGATTAATTAGAACACAGAAGAAGTTCAAAATAGAGCAAGTATGTTAGTAACAATGTATTCTGGTGATTTAGAAAAGTGCTTTGTTGATGAATGTATCCATCTACAAGAGAACTTATTTAACAAGAGAACTCGAGACAGAGAACTGCCCCGAACAACCAACGCGATTTTACAGGTTCTAAGAAATAAAGAACTTGAGACAATTTACCCAAACATTGATATAGCCTAAAGAATATGCGTATCGACGGCAGTTACCAAATGCAGTGCTGAGCGGAATTTTTCCTGTCTAAAGAGAGTGAAAAATTATCTTTGCTGAATCATGACAGATAAGAGATTAAATTCGTTAGTAATACTTAACATTGAATCAAACTTATTATTTAAACTATGACGATGTTATTGACAATTTCGCAAGACAAATATGTAGACGCAGAAACTTTTAATTTTTTTAACAATTGACATTGAATGTGATTAGTATCAATTTTTGAATAAATAATTCATAACTTTAATTTTTTTATTTAAAAAATATTAATAAATTATTTTAAGCTTTTACATAATTAATGATAACACCATCATGTGATTCATCTGTCAACACACATACACAGTCAGATCTGTTTTCCAGAGAGGCATCCTGGATTTCCATATTCGTCCTGTTCATCTTGCTTTCTTCACTCTCATCACATATTTAATTCACGCCTAAGGGTAAGTACACGTGTCCTGGCCTACCTAATTATCCCTACTAATATTATCTTGGAGTGACCGAAACTGCCTTCTTTTTAATAAAGCAAAGTGTTAAGTGATGCCCTTCACTCGTTCACATATAATAGTATAGTCACCAACTACCAGCTATGTAATGAGACATCCTCGTTCTTTCGAACTTTCGCGCTAGAGGGGCGCCGATGAGGTGCTTGCCTAGGGCGCTCTCGACATTTAATCTGCCTCTACCTGGAGGAGGAATAGTTAGGGAGAAACTGCCCGGCCCTCCTGGTAGTGCAACCTATTAAATTAGAATAGACTCCAAATGTATAAAACAGAATAAGTCAATTTTTGAATTATTTATGTTCTTAGTATCAAAATGAATAGAAAGCATGCTTATTTTGAGATCAAGAACATAATTAACTCCTAAAATTGAAATATTATTGACAAAAAGCATAATTAACTCACATTTATTTAGTGCTTTCCATATTTTAGGAAACGTATCGAAAGTATCTCAGTATTTTCTTATCATATTAGACATATTTTGTTCTGATATATGTATTTTGTTGATTATGTTTTATTTTTATATATGTATACATTTTATATTATCTAGTCTTTTTAAAATGTTGGTTTTGCTACTGAGTGGATCGGAATTCTTTGATGTAAAGATAACACTGACTTAGTTTTCTACAAAAAACAAAAACACTATACGCTACATTCGACGCGTGTTCCGCCAACAAAGTTAGCATCATCTGGAGATGATTTATACTGAGTTTCATATAGTTTTGGTGTTTTATTGATATTTATATTTCTATTTTATTTCACTATTTTGTTTTAGTATGATTTATTTGATGTATTTTCGAGTACACATATTTTCTTACGTTTTTAAATATGTTTTGTCATACTTTAATTATACAAACCGATCTAAATTAATTTAAGTCCTCCCTCCTCTCTAATTATTTTCTGTGTGGGGGCCCATGATGATAAATCAATATAAGGACGTACGTAAGAGTAAGGACGTACATAGTTAACTCTTATCTCTTGTGTGAGTGCGGTAGCAAAAGTGACCACAGATAAAAACAACAACTAACAGATAATATTTAAGGTACCAATGGCGTACCTAATTCTGTTTTTCAACGAACAAATGCATTAAACTGCGACACCAGCGCAAACACCGAATGAAGTAGCGCTACTACAACAAAACAATGTGCTATTCCAAGAAAATGCCTCAAGGTCACGGCATGAACAAGTATTATACAATGCTTACAAATAAATGAAAATGAAGAAGAATCACCTTGCTATTAAAATACAACAGCTCCAATTTCAAATAGATCAAATGTCGAAAGCTAAAGAGATATTAGTCAAGCAATATACAATGTTAGAAGAAAGTATGGTCAGCAACAAAAATAATGTAATTAAACCATAAATTAATACTTCATTGACACAACAGCAACAATATAATAGCGGTATAGTAGAGAAAACTGTAAAAATAAAGGCACATCCACCTATCATAATGGACAACGTCAAATACTTTATATATATATATATATATATATATATATATATATATATATATATATATATATATATATATATATATATATATATATATATCCATATATTGGTGACCCAACTCCCAAACGTCCATATTAAAGTTATTAATGACCATAATGTTAAAATTAACATACAGACAGAGTTTAGAATTCTTACTGCAGAGATAACCTAACAACAATATACACTTGACATTCCTGCAAGAGTAAACTGAATAGACCATTCAAAATAATGTCCACAAACTGCATTACTCTGGCCAACCAGAAAATATAATCAAAAATTTAAGAAGACGTAACTATAAGATTAGCAGTGACTCCAAAACTAGAATATAAAACTAAGCAGCCGCTTAATATGTTCAAATATTAAGTATCACGTATTAATGAACATGATGAAAGAGCTGAAAATATATACGGGATCAAGGAAATCATAGGAATCGGTATAGAAATGGCACCTCTCAGAAAACCAAGCTAGTACCTGAATGTAAAAGATGCCAAACATATGGGCACACTCAAAGGTATTGCGCAAAAGAACCCAGTGGAATGTGTAAAAAAACGACAAAACTACAAAAAACAATAGACGTTCAACCTAAATGTGTCTAGATCTAGAACAATATCTAGACTTCCTAAATAGATAAGGTCATAAATTTATAATTGGAGGCGACTTTAATGCAAAGCACGCCCATTAGGACTTCAGCCTAATAACTAGTAAAGGCTGGTACACACCTAGCGATAGTAGCGACAAAGTCGCGGGACATTGTACGGGGATAGTTGCGAGACACTGTCCCTAGACTGTTATGATATAATGTCCATGTTCACACCTAGAGAGTCAGTTGCACCACAGAAATCGGCGAGAGATGTCGCAATAAATTTCTTTATGTGTTTTTAATTTGTGCTTAAGTTGTTTAAGCAACTTAATGTTATTACACAGAAAAAATTGAAAAAATAAGGAGGAGAAACCTTTTTTCGGGAGGCATTAATCTTCTTGACAGATTAAAATTAGAAGATGGCATGGGATTCCGTAACTTTTTGAAGATGAACTGATTTTGAAATCCTTGTACAAATGGTTAGAGGAAATATTTCAAAGCATCAAACTGTACTTCCGGATACCATTCCAGCATCTACCAGGCTAGCTGTCACTCTCCGGTTCCTTGCCAGTGGTAAATATTTTACCAGCTTAATGAATACCTTTCAAATTTCAAAACAAGCTATTTTACGTATCTTTGCAGAAGTCTATGAGGTCCTAATTACTTCGATAAAAGGATTTGTAAAAGGTAAGATATAATAAAAATGTTATTTACCTAATATATACTTATTTTATTTATATTTAATAATGAAAAGAATATGTATCAAAAATAACACAATACTGATAACAATAAATTGAAAATTGACTCATTCCTGTCTACACTAATGAAAAAAACAATTCTGAACATAAAATAACTAATTAACATAACCAACAACTGAATAACTAACAAAATAACATAATAACAACAAAATAACTAATTAACAAATACTCAATATTGATAACAATATTAGTGATATTAAATCATTTAAATCTTTTTTAAAACCTTATATTATTTGGTCCCATCGCATTTGAATCTGGAGTAGGGATGGTTAGCGAAGATGGTGGAAAGGTACCCGAATAGACTGAGTGATCGCTATTTATGCTACTGAGTGTTGGTAGTGAAGAATTGATTGGATGGGTTAATAATTGTAGTGATGTCCAAGTTGACTGGTCTGTGTCATACTTTCTCATTTGCAATTTATTATTGTATCATCAATTTCACGCTGAGCTACTGAATTTTCCACTGGATTATTTCCGTAATTTCTGAGTTTATGAGCAAGATGCTCACCGTAAACCAAAAATTCCTCTCTTGGGGCAACCGCCTCTGTTAATGTTTTCATGCAGTTAACAGTTTCCTTCGCGATGTAACCTTCTTAAAGTAGTTTTTTTTCTGCTGCTTGATCTCCTGGTTCTTCCTCTTCGTATTCGTTGTTGTTGACCTCTGTTGATTTTCAGATCTCAAAGACTGAATCTGAATGGACAAAAGTAGAGGAGCAATTCTCAGCAAGATGGAATTTTCCTAACTGTTTAGGCAGTATGGATGACAAACACGTTAAGTTTGTGGCCCCAGAAAATAGTGGCAGCATGTATTATAATTACAAAGGAAATTTCAGTATAGTGCTTTTTGGAGTAGGTGATGTCAATTACAACTTTATATATCGGAGATGTAGTGTATCAAGGCCGAATATCGGATGGCGGTGTTTTTAAACCTACTTCTCTATCTAATAAAATGGAAAATAATTTAAATATCCCCACAGAAAAAGCTTTGCCAAATAGGTGCACCCCTGTCCCGTATGTATTTGTCGCAGATAATGCTTTTCCACTAACTACCCATGTAATGAAACCTTATCCAGGTCGATTGTGTGCGTCACCAGCAGAAAGGATTTTTAATTACCTACAGGTTATCTAGAGCGTAACGAATTATTGAAAATAAAGGGTGGTCCAACCATAATGCACGATGTTAATTGTGAGTCACACCTTAACGTCAAGTTTTTTGCCCAACTTAATTTGACATTTCTTTGTTTCAGTGTTTGACAAATTCAACCATGTAGAGATACACAATTGAGCAACGTGTTAAGATTGTTGAAGCCTTTTACGAAAACGCCCATTTTCGTTCAAATCAAAATGCATTTCGTGCACTTCGTGACTTTTTTGGTCAGCATAATCGACCAAATATGTCCACATTCAGGAGAATTGTGCACAAACTTCAGCAAATCGGGTCTGTAGGAAATGTGAAAACACCTATGCATGCTCGCCCAGTTCGTTCTGTGGAAAACATTGCTGTTGTTCGCGATAGTGTAACAAAAGAGCCGTCAACCTCGACTCGTCGTCGTGACCAACAATTGAACATCTCACGAACATCACTGATGCGAATTTTGAATAAAGATTTGAATTTACACGCTTACAAGGTTCAATTGACTCAAGAGCTGAAGCCTACTGACCATTTCAAGCGTCGTCAATACGCCGAATGGTTGGTTGAACAGACAGAAGTGAATGGTGACTTTACAAAGAAAATCATCTTCAGCGACGAGGCACACTTTCACCTCAGTGGATTCGTTAACAAGCAGAATTGCCGCATCTGGGCAAATGAGAATCCACGAGTGATTGTTGAAAAGCCGATGCATCCACAAAGAGTGACTGTTTGGTGCGGTTTATGGGCTGGCGGCGTCATCGGGCCGTACTTCTTCGAAAATGAGGTCGGCCAAGCAGTTACCGTGAATGGTGTTCGCTATCGTGAGATGATGACGGACTTCTTGTGGCCAGAAATTGAGGATATGGACCTGGACGATATGTGGTTCCAACAGGATGGTGCCACTTGCTACACAGCCAACGAAACAATGGCACTTTTGCGCGATAAATTCAATGGCCGTGTTATCTCACGTCGTGGCGATGTTAATTGGCCGCCACGATCATGTGATTTGACACCGTTGGACTTCTTTCTTTGGGGATATTTAAAAGAAAAAGTGTACGTCAATAAGCCAAGAACAATTCAAGAGCTAAAGGATGAGATAATTCGGCACATTAACGACATTGAACCTCAATTATGTCTCAGAGTCATTGAAAATATGGACCATCGGATAGAGGTATGCCACCGAAGCCGTGGCGAGCATTTGGCCGATATTTTGTTTCACATATAATTGTCATAGATCCTTCTATCATAATAAAAAGTATTAATATAACTCTCTGAAAACTTTTTGTTTTATTTACAATTAACATCGTGCGTTTTGGTTGGACCACCTTTTATATTTGGTATTATAAGTTCCAAATTTAGAGTACTCTTGAAACCTATTGCTCTTCACTCTGATAAAGTGGAAACAGTGGTTTTGACTATCATTTACACACACAACTTTCTAATAATAAATTATGAGTAATACAAGTGAGACACGGGGTTGACACAACAAAACGTTTATTTCAAACTTACAAGATGCACTGTTAGTAATGAAGGACAGAAATGAGTATTTATAAAGTTTCTTATCTAAGGGCTGTGTCAGCTTCTGTTAAGATAAATGATTCAAATAATTATATTACGTTAAGCGTAATATTGCCAAGAGATATGTTATCGAAAATAAAAGGAATGGTATAAGCATAGATATCATATTACACCTCCTTCCCTAGGTGGAAGGCTATCAGATTCTGAAGGACCTGTAGGCTTCTTAAGAAGTAATATTTTTACTTTTTGGTGGCAAAACTTGAGGTATATATAAATAAGCAAGCCCATGAACAGTATAGATAATAAAATGTAAAACACAGTATTCTGAGAATTGTTTTTTTAATCCGCACAGGGTGTAGGCTGCCAAGTTGGGTGGAAAGGTCTGCTAGGTCCTGTAGTTTGATGTCCTGAAGGTGGAGTTCTGCGGTTGGGGTTGAGTTCAATTTGAAGGTAGGTAACGCCAGGGACGTTTCGTCGGGGAGCTCGTGGTTGGCGTTGAAGATGTCGTCGTTGATAATTACGGGGCAGCTCTCTAAAGTAACAATCGAGGGCTGCTCGATAAAGTGGTCCATGGGGGTGTTACAATTTTCTTCGATTCTGGTCCTTTGTACTGGGACGACTATGAGTTGTGTCTCTGCAATTTGTTCGAGTATGGTAGCTCCGAGTCGTACGCTGGTCAGATTACATCGTGGATTTTCTCCTTGTAGAATAGGAAGGTAGCACTCGTCGTGGTTGTAGGGGCTATCCTTTTTACACAGACATACATTTTCTAGCCGTGGGCAGGAGTCCTCTTTCCAAAAGGTGAGTTTGGTTCGTAAACTTGCAATGAGATAGGGTTTCGTTGGTATAAGAACTTTGGATTGGTAAGGCGTGGGAATCAAATGGTAAGTATAGTAAGGTGCTTGGGTGGCTATTGGCACTGACAATTGTATGTAGATTTTAAGATCTTTAACCGTTGCTGAGATATGAAAAAGATTAAGGTAACTATGCATATTACTAAGATGTATCAGTTGATCTCGTTTATATAGACTCGAGAGTTTAGTTAAAATAATTTGTATATTTGGGACTGGCAAAAAATAGGTGTGAATGATATTATGCTGAGCCATGGCGACTGCATTCTCTAAAGTGTCTAATAATTCTAAAAATATATTAAATTCGTTTTTTATAGTGACACCAGTTTCAAAGTATGACCAGTCTTGTTGAACTTCTTTGAACGTTTTGAAGAGTAGTTCTATATTCGCGTTTATTTGGGTTAGACTTTGATTAACTTTGTCGCTAAGAGCTTTAAATAGAGAAGTTCTTAAATTAATTTCGTGCGTTAGAGTTTCCTGATTGGACATTAATGTATCCATTTTAGAATGGAGTTCTTGCACATCATTGTCATCGGCAGTACCAAATAATATTTTTTGAACGGAACCTATAGCGTTTATAAGTCCACGTTTAAGTCTGACTTCAGGATTCCTAAAATTATTTAATTTATATTCGGTCAAGTTTACGAGGTATTTTAACTGTTGATTAATAGTACTATTAGAATATTTATGTTTATTTTGGAAAAAGCTTAGGTCGGATTTTAATTTGTATAAATTGTTCGTTACGTCCTTTAAATCGATAATGTGAATAAAGTCATGTTGTGATTGTATTATTTTAGTTTCACATGTTAGGCGATTTACGTGAATGGAGTTTCGTATAATCTCTATTCGGATCGCGGAAGCGTAGTGAATAAGCGTGAGAAGGACCAGGTTGGTACTTAATTGTAATTGGAGGGATTTTATCCTCAAAGTCAACACCTTCATCTGTCTCGCTGCTTAGTTCAATAGGTTGAATTTCCTCTGGGGGTTTTTCCTGTAAAGAAGGTTCTGTATTAACCTTTTGTTCGCTTTTCTTTTTCTTAAGCCTGGGTTTTCGTTTGATATAGGCTTTATGATATTTGCCTTCAGCATGTGCTTTACGTTGAAACAGTTTTAGAGTGGGACCTAGGTCTTCTACTACTTTAGTTTGAATGAATTTTTCGTTTAGCTTCCCGCGTGCTGGATTTGCAATATATACGTCTTCGTTGGGTTCAAAAGTTTCCGGTAGTTCGCGTGTTTCATTGGCTTTTTCTATGACTCGCATTTTAGATTTGTCCAACTTGGTTTTTATTTGATCGTAAAGGTTTGCAAGAACATTTTTATGGGTGTTAATGTATTCTGAAAGTATCCGTTCTTCATTAATATCGAAAGGGTCAGGGCGTTCGTCTCCACGAATTATATCGATAGGACACATTTTGGTGCTTGAATGAATTGTAGGATTGTAACCTATAACTGCGATTTGTACTAGATAGTCTAAGGGTGCATTTGGGTTTTCATGTTTAAGACATCGGACACTGTCTAATAAAGTAGAGTGGAATCGTTCGATGTTGCCGTTGCTACTATGTCCTTGTATTGAAGTAAAGGTTAGTTTTATTTTGTGCAGATTACAGAAATCTTTCATGATCGCGTTGTTAAATTCTAGGCCAGTATCCACCAGGATTCCATAGGGTAGTCCATGATGTTCGATAAATTTCAGTAGCGCACGTTGTATTGACATGCCTGTCTTAGTTTCGACGGGGTAAGCTTGAGCTATTTTCAAAAAGGTATCAATGATCGTAATGAATTTTTGTCCTTGGATATCTAGAGTATCAATGTTTATGGTCTCAAAAGGTTTCGTGGGCGTTTCAGTATATTGAAAGATTGGTTTCACCGGGTGACGGTCCGTTTTGCACGTTTTGCATGTTTCGCATTTGGCGATAAAGTCCCGTACGTTATCAAACATGTTAGGCCAGAAATATTTCTTAATTAAAGCTTGGTGGGTAGCCGTTACTCCTTTGTGTGTAACTTTGCCTTCATGGTTATAACGTATCTTCAGTTGTTGTTCTTGTTCTGATGTTACGTCTTCTACTTTCTTCTTGCAAATTAAAAACTTGAGCCAATGAGATAAGTGGTTTTGAAGGATTCTGATGATTTTATTTTCTAACTCTGGTTGCTCGAAGTATAGAGCATGTATGGTGGTGTTACTTTGAATGAATGGAGATAAAAATTTAAAAATTTCTTCGTCGGATGAGCGTGATTTTAAGTTGAAGTGATGTTCTTTAACTTTGAGGAAAGGCTGTATTGCTTAATGCGAATTAACTTTATTACTATCCTTTTCCAGGAGGATCCATCGGTTGTTATACCTATTTAAGGGTGTTTCGGAGTATTTGACTTCTAGAATGGGATTTTCGTGACTAGAGTGAATAGTCTGGTTAGTTCTTGAGGGTGGCGCGCGATTCGGGTCATCTATTGAATTTAAGTCGTCTAAAACTTCTTGGAACTTTTCTGGGTCTGGTTCTGGTAGATTATCGAGTAAAATACTTACATCGGGGGCGTTATTTATCATTGACATATTGTCTTCTTCTATTGCGTTAAGTTCATCAATTTTGATACGCGAGAGCGGGTCAGCTTGGTTTGTTTTTCCTTTTTTGTATTTTATTTCGTATTGGTATTCTTCCAATTTTAGACGCCATCTTACTAGTCGCGAGTTAGGGTCCTTTAGGTTGAACAGCCACTGCAAAGGCTGATGGTCGGTTTCAATTATAAATTTAACGCCAAACAAGTAAGGTCGGAAGTATTTAACGGAATTTA
The DNA here is from genome assembly GCA_037954035.1 of Rosalia funebris. Taxonomy (NCBI): domain Eukaryota; kingdom Metazoa; phylum Arthropoda; class Insecta; order Coleoptera; family Cerambycidae; genus Rosalia; species Rosalia funebris. Next base: position 22,536,526 of record JAZFAV010000007.1, on the reverse strand, counting down.
CGATGGCTAGCAACTCCTTCTCAATTGTGCTGTAATTACATTCAGCAGGGTTCAATGTCCTGGAATAATAACTGATGGGATGTCCATCTTGTGAAAGCACGCTTCCTATTGCATACGCGGATGCGTCGCAAGTGAGAGTAAATGTTTTATTAAAGTCGGGGTAAGCTAGGATAGGCTCATTGCAGAGTAAATCCTTGCAAGTTTCAAAGCAATTGCGGTAGTCTTGGGTTAACTCGATTTTTTGGTCTTTTTTGAGGCAATTGGTAAGGGGCTTAGTTACACGAGCGAAGTTGGGGACAAATTTGCGGTAAAATCCGAGCAATCCTAAGAAACTCTTGATTTGCTTCGCCGTTTTTGGGATTGGAAATTCTTTAATGGCTTTTATCTTCTTCGGGTTTGGCTTGATACCATCTTGGGTTATAATATGGCCAAGAAATTCCACGTGTTTACAGAGGAATTCCGATTTGTCCAATTGAATCTTCAGGTTGGCTTTTCCGAGGGTTTTAAATACCAGTTCCAGGTTTTGTAGGTGTTCTTGTAACGACGTGCTGAAAATTATGATGTCCATATATACGAAGCATATTTTATTCTGCAGATCTTTTAATATATTATCCATCACCCTCTGGAACGTTGCGGGCGCATTCTTGAGGCCAAATGGCATCCGTACGTATTCGAAGTCGCCATTTTCTATGTTGAAAGCAGTTTTTTCTATGCTGTCAGGGTGCATCTCAATCTGGTGGAACCCTGAAGCGAGGTCGAGAGTCGTGAAATACTGGCATCTGCCCAGTTTGTCCAGTATATCCGCTATGTTAGGTAACGGGTATCTATTAGTCTTGGTTTTGTCATTTAACTTCCTGTAATCGACCACAAGCCTCCATTTTTGTTTGCCACTCGCGTCGAGTTTTTTCGGCACGATCCAAATGGGGGAGCTATAAGCGCTGGAGCTAGGTCGAATGATCCCATCTTGTAACATTTTATTAATTTGCAATTCTACTTCTTTTTGGTGGACATAAGGATACCTATATGATTTTGCGTGAACGGGGGTGTCATCGGTAGTTTTAATCTGGTGTTTGACTTCGTTTGTAAAAGTTAATTTGTCATTAGGGAAGTGAAATACATGTGAGTAGTTTTTACAGAGTTCAAGAAGGTTAAAACGTTCCTCTTCATTGAGATGGTCAGTGCGTAGAAGATTTTGTATGTGTTGATTGGTGAAATTGAGAGAATTATGAGTTGGCTTATCGTTTTTTGAAATTTGCGGTTCAAAACCAGTATACTCGGAATAGAGTTGGACATCAATTGGGGTATCGAATTGAGCTGTGATAGGATAAGTGTTGGTGTTGAATATTTCGACTTGAGCTAGGTCATTTTTGGCTTTGCTTATGCCAGCAGGAATAAGATAATTGTCAGTTTTTTGAAATGGGATGAGAATTTCACCGTTGTCAATAGAGACAGGGATTTCTCGAACAATACATTCGACGGGGTTTAAAGAATAAGTACGTGAAATTTCTTCGGGTTGTCGAATAGAAATTGGAATTTGGAAGTAGTCATTATAGATAAGATGATTTTGGAAATCTATTTGGATACCTAACGTTTGTAGGTCTTCGAAACCGAAAATACCATCATAGAAATCATGGAAATCATACAGAAGTACGTTTAAATCGAAGTCTATATTAAATTTTCTAAATAAAGGGATGTTTGCCTGGAATTGACAAATTGATTTGCCGGTTGAAGTTTTGATCAGTGTTTCATGAGAGAAAATATGGTTGCAGTAATATTTTTGAATTATTTCAGGACGAATTATGGTCTTTGATGATCCGGTATCGATCAGTAATTTTAAAGGGGGTTCTCGAATATTAATATATGGAAGCGAACACGGTGTATTAGCAGAGTTTAGTTCTACTATGTCCGGTTGTTTATATTCGGGGCTGCAGGAAAATTTTGTTCTTGGATTTCTTCATAATCATTCGGTTGAGTCTCTTCGTTTCCATTTTCGTTGTTTAAGTATACCCATTCTTCTCCTTGTGAATTTTCTTCTGGGAAGTCCATTTGACTTGTTGAGGGTTCGTCATAAGGTGCCAGCGGAGTATTGTCCATCCAGCAGGGATTCTGTGATGTTGGATCTGTTTCTTGGTTGAAAAGTTCTTCCCCCATATACTTCGGCTGGTTGTGTCTTGGTTGCCAGTTGTGGTTTGGGGCGTTCTGCATTCTTGATGTACTAGGCTGTTGTCTAGTTGCATTCGTTCCACTGATTCCAGACATTGGGGTAGGTCTAGCAAATTTTTGGTTTGGGTTTGGTCTCCACACATTTACGTTGGATCTATTATTTTGGTTTTGTTGTATTTGGGTGCCAAAGGGGCGTTGTTGTTGTATATTATTGTTTTTAAAATTACCAGGGTTATTAAAATTGTTTGCATAATTGTTAGGTTGAGACTGAAATATTGGTAATCGCACCGGTTGATTCGTTTGTTGGCGTGGTTTAGGCATTGGTAACATCGGATATCGAGGTGTTGTACTCTGTCGTCCGAACGCGAAGCGTTTGAACTCATCGTATTTAACCTGCTCGTCGATGACGTGTTCTAATTCAGTAATGGCGATATTATACCTAAGCATGTTCTCATAATTAAGGGGCATATTCATTTTATGAATATTAAAAACTTGGTTCTTATAAAACGCTATAGACTCAGCCTTTTCATTTATTGGTATGTTTGATAACTGAATTTTTGAAATTATTTTAGATTTAAGTTAAATTAAACGATTGCCAAAATTAATCAAAGGTTCGTTTGGTTTTAATCTACAATTTTGTAATTTTAGCTGTAATGTTTCTAAACTTTTATGATCTGAAAAGTTAGTGGAAAAAAGATTTCTTATTTCAGGCCATGTTTGAATATCAGGTATACTGTTCAAAAGTTGAAGAGCTTTGCCCTTAATTTTAGTTTTTATGCAGCTTACTATAATTCTAATATGTAGGGGAACATTTGAATTGCACACTTCCATTAGATTTTCGACAGCATCAAAGAAATTACTTATTTCCGTTTCTTCGCCAGAAAAAATCGGAACAAATTCAGAAATGTTCTTAAGTTTATGCAGATCTAATTCAGACATCGTGTTAAATGAAAGAGTGTTATTCAAAAGATCAGAAATATTCTAAATCTCGTCTTTACTTAAAGCGTGAGAATAATCTTCGTCTGCTGAAGAGTATAAACTTGTCATAAAATTCAACTGGTGATTTTTTAGCAATGTAAATAAAAATAGAAATAAAATAAAATTCAACTGGTAGTTTCTTAGAAAATAAAAAATCAATTGGTAATTTCTTAGCAATGTAAATAAAAAATAAAAATAATATAAAATAAAAGTAAGGAAAAAATTAAAAATTAAAATTCTTTAAACAGTAAAATAAATGGTAATTATTTAATCTCTACTGAAGTTATCTTTAAAATTATTAAAATGTTTTAATAAACTTAATTTCTTGTTTTTTGAAATTTTAACCTAATCTTTTTAATTTGTACGATACAAAAAATAAAAAGCCTCTCTTAGAATATTGCATGATGCGGGACTCCAAGAGGTTGTCACTAAAATTACACACTTTCCAAAAGTAGCTTGAAATTGTCAGTGCAAAAATAGGGACGGGTGAACAGGAATAATGCAAGTTTACTTACGTTTGGTGCCGTTGTGCTCTGGGATTACGTTTTGAAGATTCTGGATAGTTGAACCGTTGAGACGGACGATCAGCGACTTCTGATTCTTCGGGAAATTGAATACTGCTCGATACACAGCAGAAACGTTGAACCACTATCCACTACCGACTGCGCCAGTAATACAAGTGAGACACGGGGTTGACACAACAAAACGTTTATTTCAAACTTACAAGATTCACTGTTAGTAATGAAGGACAGAAATGTGTATTTATAAAGTTTCTTATCTAAGGGCTGTGTCTGCTTCTTTTGAGATAAATGATTCAAATAATTATATTACGTTAAGCGTAATATTGCCAAGAGATATGTTATCGAAAATAAAAGGAATGGTATAAGCATGGGTATCATATTACATATGAATCAAGACGCTTTTATACTCCTCCATGATCATTTGATTTGGAAGATGCAGATGGGAACTTGGTACAAGGACAATGGAGATATGAATTAGAAAGTGGTTTAATAAATTTACAAAACATGCCTGTACGTACACTCACCCATGTGCATAAAATTAGAGATGACTTTAGAGATTATTTTATATCTCGAGAAGGAGCGGTTCCTTGGCAAAACAATCTATGAAAACGCCGTCATAAATTTTCATTAAAGTATAGGAATACAATTTTTTTTTTTTTCATTAAATACCTATGTATTTTAACTTTTCGAACATTCCCTATTTCTATTAAGTGTTAGTATGTAAATGTCAACTAATTATAAGTACCTAATATTATGTAATTGTTTAATGAAAATTAAATGTACTTACTTCTTTACATGTCTGACTTTCCCCGCCTTTATCGCCGTCAGGGCTTCTACTTCCTTTCGATTCCACACCTTGCAAAAATACATTAAAGCCTGGTAACCAAACTAGTTTGACTTTTTCGGGGAAGAGCCTTTCCTTTGGATTCCGTAATTTTTTTGTGCTCTCGCCTAAATTGGAATTTAATGTTATGAATCTATTTCTCCATATCGTGAATAGACATATTGTATTTTTTAGCCAGAGACTCATTGCTTCTCTCCTTTTGTCTCTGTTTTTATACTCAGTAGACTTAACATCCAAAGACAAGGGAGGGTGTGTAAATCCTGAATAATTTGTAGAGTAGTTCCCATCGCAAAACAACAGAACATAAAACAGAACAACACGTGGCGGCTATCTGCAGACTGAAATCGGCGTGTCCCGGGACTTTGTCTCGCAACACGTCCAGACTACATCATGTTGTTCAACATTTGTATCATGTATCCCATTTTGAATGGGAGACCTGCGACATGAAAATTTTGTATCGCGACAATTCCAAACACGGAGAAATCGCGAGACATCCCTGGGACTTGTCACGATACATGTGTTCCGTAACTTTATCGCTAGGTGTGTACTAGCATTGAGGGAAAAAACCTGAGAGAAGAAATGACCCAACAAAAATGTGAGTCGCATTCAACTGGCAAGTTAATTTATTGGCCCACAGATATAAATAAAATTTCAGATTTTAAAAACTCCTTTATAATAAAAACTGTCTCAGCAAATTATGTCCAGATTGAAAGCCTCCTCAATCTGGACATAATCACATCCACACATTCTGAGTTCACATCCAATGCCTATGAGTGAACTCAGATCACTCTCATTCTTCTCACTCTTAGCGATATCATAATCCAAAAAGAAAATGTTCCTAGATTAACGAACAAGCGAATAGATTGGTAAAACTTCAGACTGGACCTAGAAAATGCAGTCAATTTATCAGTACAGTTAAGAACAAAGGAACAGTTAAATGAAGAGGTAGAACTATTCATTTCCAACATACAACGGGCAGCATGGAATAATAAATACCCCTTCCATCATCCAAAGAACAAAGAGATACAATTATCCTAAGGAAATAAGATACTGAATCTCCGAAAAAAGGTAACTTAGAAGAAAATGGTACCAATTCAAAACTTTAGCAGATAAAACTAACCTTAATAATGCCACACAAGAGCTACTAGTAGAGATAGAAAGAATTAAAAATGGATCTATTAGTGAGTACCTAAGTGAGCTGGCAAATGATAAAAACACCGACTACTCACTCTGGAAAGGCGTTAATGATTACAAAGGCCAATCATGGACAGTTCTCCATTCAGAAATGCAGATGGCATCTGAGCCAGAAACAATATGCAGAAAGCTAATCGATTCGCAGAACACCTTGAAAAAGCCTTCCAGCCAACTGAAGGCGAAGAACTATTGAACTGGGAAGTCCATGACAGAAAATATAAACATTAGACAAACCTCTCCTAAAGTAATTGGTAATGAAATAAAAACAAATATTGATCCTAAGAAAGCTCCTGGGTTTGATCTAATAACTGAAAAGGTGTTAAAACAATTTCCTAAGAAATAATCAAACTGTCACAACTTATTTATGCCGCATTCAAACTAAGATATGTTCTTGAGATATGAAAGGTTGAAGAAGTCATCATGATTCGCAAACCAGGCAAAGCCTCCAATGATGTTTCATCGTATAGGCCAATTTCTCTACTGCCTATTTTATGGAAAACGTCTAAAAAAACTTTTGAAACGGCTGAAACCCATCATTGATTCTTAGGAATTCTGAAGGGAACTTAATTCCAAATCATCAGTTTGGCTTTAGAAAAGGACATGAAAGGAAGAGGAAAAAACGTAGCTTTTCATCAAATCCATATTGTTCCAAAAAACCATCAGTTTTCAGAAAATCCTAGGAAAAGATCTTAGAAAATAGTGATAAAAGGAAAACACGCCGAAAGAAAAAAATGGATAACCATAGACCAGGTTAATAGAATTACTGACTTTAGACTGACTTTTATTACTAGAAAAAAATCATTAGAAAACAAAGAAGTCTGCTCAGCCATATTCGTAGATGTTGCGCAGGCTTTTGATAAAGTATGACATGATGGCTTGAAATATAACCTAAATATGCTACTCCCACAGCAATATTCAGAACTACTGAAATCATACATCTGTAAAAGATTCTTCAGAGTCAAACAAGATGAAACATACTCTGAATTGAAAGAAATCAAAGCAGAAGTCCACAGGGAAGCGTTCTAGGACACATCTTGTATTTGATTTACACAAGTGATATACACAGCTGAAACAAGATACCATAGCCTACCTTTGCATATGATACTGCCACTTTAGCGGTAGGTAAAAACCATGAAGAAGCTACAAACATCAGTTAACCAAATCAATAACTGGACCAAAAGATGGCGTATTAAACTGAACGAAATCAAATCAGTTAACATAAACTTCACAAATAAAAGCGAGCAACAAATTCCAATCGCCATAAATATGTCAAAATTCTTTATGCCGACTCTACACCAATTATACCTCCGGTATAGAAATATCCAATTTTGAATCCCCACCAGATAAATCATAATTCTTATTTACTATTTACATATATGTTGATCAACTACTGACTCGCATTAAATAACTATTAGTATCACAACAGTAGCATACATATATATTTGTATATGTATGATGTACTCGTACAATAATTATGATGTAACGTCAACGTCATACTAGCGAATTTATGTCATATAAATGTCATTTTGGTATGTTCCTAAGAGTAGATAATATATTCAGTTCAGCGAACTTGAATAATTAAAAACTTGTGTCTGCGCAATGAAATTTCAAATGGTATTTGTCCTTCTAGGCGAGCCCCTAAACCGGTAGGTCAAATTAATATCAATCTAAAATAATTAAAAACCGTAGAGAAAAACGGGTGCGTCGCCTTCCGACGCAGATATCGGCAACTCCCGTCGGCAAACTAAAACGTGCCTCCAGCAGTTTACAAACATCAGAACAGATGAACAGAACAGTCAGTGTCAGTCGATTTTATACAACGGTAACAGAGCCGGTAACGTGTTATTCGCGTGGCAGTTGTAACGTGGAATGTATTGAAAATATTACAATGACTAGTTCGATGATAGGCGGCATTGAGGGGTAAATATTAATTACATTAAAATTTACCTTATATTGTATTTTGCTCTATTAATAATTGATAACTACTGAATGTTAGCATCGTGACTGGAATATATCAAACTTTTCACTGTTACCAATCATAAAAGAGAGTGTTAGATTATATACAAAAGATTAAACTCGTTAAGGTTAATTTAAGGTTTAAATTCTGTACGCATAGCAGATTTTGTTACAGTAGATTTACGAATTTTGTATATTCTACATAATAAATTTACCGAACGTTTAATTCGAATTGAAATGTGTTTTAATGTCAACAGAGTCGGTCTTGTATCAATAACCTGTCACTTGTAGACTGTATTTACTGTAATTCCTCTATACCGTACATACACATACATCGCCTGTATGAAAAGAAATAAAAATATGACCCTTCCATATTCCTTGAAAATACTTCCAGCTCTGCTCCATATTTGTATGGAGCAGATCTGGATTGTATCCTAAGGCAAGAGGATTCCGCAGAATCTAATCTTTCCTCTTACTTCAGATATATTTTATCAGAATGTCATGTACGTACAAACCATCAGATTATTATGATTATTTCCTTATGATCTCTAGATATAATGAGAAATTTTGCCGCCTTACACTCTATATGTCAAGAAGAAAACGATAATTCTCCAACATTATGAGAAACACGTATTATTAATATTATTATAGAATTGTAATCATAACATAAACACACTTGAATATAAATTAAATTGTTTTCATATTGTAATATTACATATTTGTATTTAACATATTTTTTGTTACATAACATGAACTACTATGTGTATTAGGGGAGGTGCGCCTAAGAGTACGCACTTAACTTTTGTTTTTTAATAAAAAATACATTTTAGTTAAAAACGAATATATTCTATCAAATATACATAGGTGGATATATATTCTAAGAAATAGTCAAACTAAAAAAATTTCTAAACTTACAAAGACATTTTGAGAGTATTATAGAAAAAAAGTGTAATGCGTACGTAAAAGCGTACTCTTAGAAACACATTTAATCTAAAAGTATGCACAAAAAATAATAAGCTAATAAAGCAAAGACGTTCTGTTCATTTTCTAAAGTTGCTATTTGTGTAACTTTCGCGTCATTTTCATAGGGCATGTTGATTTTTTTTCTTTTTGGGTGATTCTTTACTTGTTTCATGTAAAACTTTCCTTTTAATATTCGTAGATTGGCCTCGGTTCGAATTTTGTAGCAAATTATCTTTGTATGGAGTAGATGATAAAATTTCAGACTTTTTTGATTTCGCTCTTCGGGTTTGAACATGTTTTGCTTCGGGAAGGTGTATTATCATTTTTGGCGCGATAGAAACTTTTTTACTTCCATAAAATTTCTCCGTTGTAACCTCTTCTAGTTGACGGTTGTTAGGTCTGCTTGTTAATGATTGTGGCTGAGTCTTTTGGGGTGTTGCTTCTTCTCTCTGAATATGGAGCTTGCTTGTTGATGGTTGTGGTTGAACGGTTTCAGGTATGGTGTGTTCTTTCTCTTGTGGTTGAGTTTTTTTTTTTGGTGTTGTTTGTTCTCTCTGAATTTGGACTTGTAGATCGACAGATTGGCTTGTGGATGGTAGAGTGTCTTTTAATATTTGTTCTTTTGTGTGAATGTGAATATCGTAAATTTTGCTTGTTAATGGCTGTGACTGGTTGTTTTTGAATGTTGGTGTTTGATGTATAGTTGGAACTTGGTGATCGAGATGTTCGTTTATTAATGGATACATTTGATTGGTCGATGTTGTTACTTTTGTGTTTTTGTGATCAGATGTGAGAGTGGCAGATCGTCATCGCTATCTGGTTCCTCTCGACGATTTGTTCTGAAAACATCGGTATTGTATGGAAATAACCCAGTTGCTTCAAACGATTTTTCTGATATTTGTATGGTGGCAACTTTAGAATAGGCCGAATGAAATAAAGCTGCCATCTGTTTAAGGGTGATGTCTCTTCCTGGATAAGTTACCATTCACTTATCGCATTTTGATGAAAATGCAGATTTCAATGGTGCAAAAAAGCCTTTATCTAGCGCCTGCATTTTGTGACTAGCATGGAGTGGTAATGACAGCAGCGTGATAGAGTGATATCGGCAGTGGTACGTTACTGCTTGTAACGAGCAATGGGAAATATGATTATCTAAAATTAGGATAACTGGATCATCTGCAGTTGATTTTACATGACTTTGAAAATGACGCAGCCATTCTATGAACAATTCCGTGTTCATGTACCCAGATTCTGAAATTAACTTTAACGTGCCCGGTAGAGCACCATAGAACAGCTCCTCCTTCATTCTTTTTCGAGAAAAAATGAGGTCTGGAGGAACCCAGATACTGATGCACTAACACAGCAAACGGCTATGATAAGTTGGCCTCTTTCAGCTGACACCACTTTAACAACACATTTTTTACTTTTACATGCGAAAATCTTTGGCAGTTTGTTCGGCACGGTGGACATCCCCGTTTCATCTATATTAAAAATCCGATGCGGTCCGGCTTTGGTCTTCTCGTAACACTGCTTCAAATTGTTAAAGAATCGCTGATACTGGACCTGATTAAATCCTATCGCCCGAGCCAAACTGCATTTTTTCTGGGTTCCTTAATGATAGTCCATTTCGCAACGCAACATTTTTTGTCCAGGTCTGCCTGCAACTTTTTTTTCTTTATTGAACCGATGCTCTATACAATTTAATTCAGCAAACTGAAATGCTAAGGACATAACGTCTTTCATTCTTAATCCGTAAAATCGGTTATCAAGATCTCTGACGTGGTTTACCAATTTCAACTCCATTTCCTTGGTAAATACATTAGTATACCTTCCCAAAGAAGTAAGGATGGTACCCTATAGAAACATATAAATATCACGGATATTGAAAAAAAAAAATCACTAACCGCTTTTAACCGTTTTCTCAAGGAACATTCGTTAACGCCTAATGATTGTGCCACAGAACGCTTGCTTTCTCCACGTTCAATTCTTGTTCTTGCTTGATTTAATAAATTTTCATTAAACTTTAGTTGTCAATCAGTTTTTCGCTGGTATTTCTCCACCATCGTAATTGCTCAATCTAAGATTTCATAAAATAACTTTGATCTTATGAACATACACCTAAGAGTACGCAAGGTAGGAAAGAATACGCGCGCGTACTCTTTGATACCAAGACACGTTATGCCTTTTTGTAATTTATCTAACACGTATGCAATCTCAACCAAGAAATAAATATATGATCGCATAGCCTAATTATTGGCAAATTAAAATTCTATGATGTTGACTACACAATACGTTATATACTAAGATAAAAAAATTATAATAATATGCATAAAATATATTATATTACCGTTACTAATGTATAAAACCATAAATTCAACGAATGACCTAACCTCAAACACATTTTCTCACAGCATGCCCAGCTGACACTAAACAGGTAATTATGCCAGTGTTGCCACAGAGAAAATTTTAACATGCGTACTCTTAGGTGCACCTCCTAACGGTAGAAGCAAAAAAAATACAGAAAACTATCCTTTTTTTTATTTTACAATTAGTAGTATTAGGTACTTTCTAAGAAAATACAAAAATTGAAATATCTCGAAAACTATCAAAAAGTTTACACGCGTGCCAGCCAATGTCAGATTATTAATGGAGGACATTATGAGCAACTTTAAAATAAGTTTTTATCACAATAAAATTTTTATTTTATTTGTATTTTTGTGTGAAACTTTATCATCATGCTGTATAATAATCGAAATTATTTTGAATGTAGGTACACCATTAAAGTTTGCGATAGAATATAAATCAAAGGGTTATACAATTTTACGTAAATGATAGATTTTTTTAGATGTAAAATAAAAGTAAGAAAGGCAGAAAAAATTGTGTAAAATTTCGCAACTAATTTTTCATATTTTTACACCCGTGTATCTAATTAGAAAACAATTTACATTATGATTGCAATAAAACGGGAGATCAGGTTTCTGATCTCCTGTTCCTGAAAACCTGTCCTGATTATGTCCTGAAAACACCGAATAATGACACGTTTCGCGACGCGCGTTTCGCCAACCAAGTTGGAATCATCGGACTATGATTAAAAACTATCAGTTTTTAATCATCCCGCGATTATGCCAACTTAGTTGCCGAAACGCGCGCTGAGAAACATAATCTTTCTATGTTCGTGGAAAACTGGTCACCTATTTTTTCCACATCGATGGTTCCAGCGCTTTCTCAGGATTATCATTACAATATTTCATAACGAGTTCATATGAATTTACATCTCCCATACATGTAATGCATTTTCTTTCGTATCAAAAATACATACATGCAGAATAAAATATAATTTCATGGTCCCAATAACGTTAAATATTTTGGTAACAATAAAAAAAAATCAAATAAAGTAGTAAAAAATCGATGATTCGAATTTAATATGAATTAATGAAATATTTAATATTTCTTATTTCTTCAATTTCCAATACTTTTTCAATCAATTAATAAAACAATGTTACATACTTACTTTTTTATAAATTACTACTCATTATTACTGTAATATCGCCCACTTTTACATGCAAAAAGTATAGTATAAGCCATAAAAGTTGACCATAGGCCGTTATCAATATTTTATCAATCAAGGCTACAAGATAATTGGTTTTGTAAAAAAATAACTGAATATATTAGCTGACAATGAGAGCCAAAATAATAATTACATATGATGTAGTTATATACTATTCATTTCATCGCTATTTGCCAAATAAAGAACTCCCTTATCTTTCCGATAAACGGAACAGTCTACCTGAGCCTAGCCTAGTGACGGTATGCGATAAGAGCCGTTTGGGATTTTTTTTGGCAAACAGCGATGAAATAAACTATACATAAATATTTTTTGGTAGTTGGAATAATATAATCATAATTTATAACCAAGATTTTTTTTTATTTGCATATATCGTGTACACGTCATGGTTGATCTTGATCATATACATAGATCAACACTCATTTATTTAACTTTAATCTATTTTATTAAATTCATTTATTCATTTAACTCCTCATAATTTAGACCAATTCGTATAAATATATGTATGTTTAGTAGAAGTGTTTACATAGTTTGGTACATTGACTGTAATTTTAGAATAACGTATTTTTAAAGAACCATTTATTTTGATTTATTATGACATTGCAGAAAAATGAAGAAGATAAATAAGCCTTCCTTAAAATTATTCAAAGTGATTTTATCATTCAGCTGACTATATCCTTTGAGGATGATTACTAAGTTGGTTCACTTGTTTATAGCTAAACATTTGAGGAGTAGCTTGTAATCGAAATTGTCTATATCGGGAAGTTATTTCCAGGCAATATGTACAATTGTACGTTGTGAAATTCGCCACCTACAGTTCGAATATTCTTTAACTCGAACACTTGATAAGATAGAGAAGATTAGAGTTATAGAAATCCCATTGTTGATAAAGAATTGTGCCAACAATAAAAATAATTTTTTGGTTCGTAAATTCCACAAAAGATCTATAACGTCATACACAAGACATTCAAAAAGTTAATCGTCTTTTATGTTTTTTTTTATTTATAATATATTAATTTGTTAATAAAAAATTAATATTGTATTTCTTCAGTAACCATCGGTTAATATATGTAGCTACAGTATTGACTACCATTCAAAAATGTGTTATAAAATGTATATTTACTAAACGGCTGCTTTCGTGTGTGTATGTCACGAAATTTTTAGGTCGATGTATGAAATGCTTATCGTTCGAATTTCGGCATTTTGACAAAATCAATATAGTAAATCGACCCTTTCGAACAACGTGGTAACTTTGTTCTTTATCCGAAGCCTCTAGAGGCATGCTCCGGAGGTGCCTTCGATATGAGCTAGGGGGCGGCGCAATATTATTGTGGTTTGCTTACTCGTATTGATATATAATATGAGAACGAATATATTTTCGCCCTGACTGTTGTCAGTCGACTGCGGGCATCATGACAGATCTCAAAAACTTGCAAAAATAGTCCACATTTAGCACGATATATAACCAATTTTATACTGCTAAATCTATATGTTATCTATACTTACGAGGGTGTACCCAAAAGAAACCAAACTGATATTGTGGTGGACGGAGTTTTTGTAATACCGCGTTCTGCCACTAGGAGTGCATAGAGTCCCACTGACATTCCCGAGTCAGTAATGTCAGTATGCCAAGCGTCGTCGCTAAAGAAGGTTCCATTTGGCTTGTGTGAATTTTTCAGTGAGAGCTGTTTTGTGTGTTCGTCGTTTTTGCAATGACTGATTCCCGTGAACAGCGCTTGGTCGTAAAGTTTTGCTTGTTGCTGGAAAAAACTGGCACAGAAACTCTTGGAATGTTAAGAACGGCCTACAAGGATGAAGCTATTAGAAAAACTCGAGTGTTTGAGTGGTTTTCCTGTTTCAAATGAGGTGAATGTCAATTTATGATAAACCTCGCTCTGGTCGTCATTCCACGGCTAGAATCGATGAAAATGTTGAAATAATTCGCGAAATCAACCTGGAAAATCAATGACAGACTATTGACGAAGTTGTGAAGTTGTCTCTAGTGACTTGGGCATGACCCCTCTGCCCCATCCCCCTATTCACCCGACCTTGCCCCCTGCGACTTTTTTATTTCCTGGAATGAAAGGAAAGCGTTTTGCCAACACTGCTAAAGTGAAGAAAAGAACCACGGAAGCGGTGTCGAGCATCACAGAAGACAAATTTCAAAAATGTTTTGAACAACGGAATAAAAGATTAGACAAGTTCTAGTGCCAGTAGAGAATACTTTGATTATAGGATTGAAGGTTTTCTGTTTAAAAATTAAATTAAAAAAATAATTTCGGTGTCTTTTGGGTACCCCCTCGTATATAATAAATAGGTGTAGATATCGAGATCTGGAAATAACTTTTCAGCACGACGCTATTATGGTAGTAAAAGTTTATTTCAATAAACATTACCTCATCTAACGCCATTCCTGTATTTTTATGGGACTACTTAAAATCTACATACACTAAACAGTACACGCTACACAACTCCCTAGCATCGAAGTTTCGCAAAAAGTGACTGAAGAATGTATGTTAATTTCCGCAGAAACACTTGAAGGAGCAAAGTTTTATTACAGGAAGTTGTACTATCATTAAGAGAAATGCGTATTTTGAGCATTTGTTTTAAAATTCTTTAAATGTATCTGGTACTACTTTTTGCTTTTATCATTTTATTATTTGTGAATTAAATTATTTTTTTTTCATCAATCTACAATTTATTTTTAATATGAAAAGTATAAAATTCGGATATATAAAAAGGGTGGAAAGGTACTTTAGACGCTCACTGTGTATACGTTATTATTCGCCACGTATTGACATTTTGATTACCGTGTTGTTTTCACGCTAAATTCAATTTAAACTTAAACAATAAATAATGACTAAAATCAGCAAATATATATTTCATAGTAAATTTTCATAGGAATTCATATAATTACAATATTTCTAGACACAACAATATAATGTACATTTTCTTTCAATAATCCGATTTTTTAAAAGGAGTAAAATTTATTTGAACAACGCAAAGTAAACAGTGTAATTTCATTGCGATTCCGCTGCGTTTATCATCAGAGTATAAATACATAAAATTTATTTGAATCGTCATATTTCATCTTGAATATACTCAAGGATATTTAATCAAAAAGATATATTTTTTAGAGCGGTTATTTATATCATGATATTAAAATAAACCTCTGTTATACAGGATATTCCATTTATAACGATACACCTAAAAATCATTGATTTTTGTAAATAAAAAGAAATTAAACATAAGTATCAAGATTTCATAAATAGTAAAATTATTTAAGTAATAACAATAAAAACCGACAATTAATTACTACAATTTGTAAAATTTAAAAAACTTTCTAAACTAAGTGATCTTTTATAATGTTTTAATAAATATAATTTATATTTAAAAAATGACCTAACTAGAATTCTTGCCCACATTTACCAATCTCAGCCGTTAATCATAATTACTAGATATATCAAATAAATAGAATAAGTGGATTTTTCATGAAAGCTTCCATATCATCGGTTATTTAAGTTGCTCACGTCCATGCGACTTCTTACAACCATTAACTAGTACACTAACCATTTAAAAGGAGTGCGTTTCATGCAGACCTATTTTTGAGAATAATGTTTGTTTATCCTTGAAATAACCTTCAGGAGTATAATGTTAATTATTTTCCCTTGACTTCCCTCTTACCCCTTGACTTGACAAAAGTTTAATTTGGGTAATTAAATAAATCAGAGAATACGTTACATCTGAAAATAAAATGACAGCAATGGAAATAAAATGAAAGTCAATGCCAGCAGTGAGATTAGTTAGAAGTAAGATTTTTGAAAGAGGCAATGAAAACACATCTCTTTGTATTATTTTCACCAAATTCAATATTGGATCAAAGATCAAAGAAAAGTTCCATCTACAATTCCTAAGATGCAAAACTTCATGTAGGCATTATTTTCCACCACGAAATAATTGGTAAACTCTTAAATAACCTCTATATCCACAAAGTAATAGGAATGGAAAAATACTTGCATATAGATATAGATGGTTGGATTAGATTATTTCTTCTAATTCTGTAAAGTCTTTGGACAGAGTATGGTTAGATGAGCTTCTAAATAAATTGAATGTGAATGAATAAATAAATTCATTCAACATCTAAACAAATATTTATTTCTTCTGGAATTACTGGTATAGGTGGTAATTAATGTACATTTTAATGTTCTGCCATCAACGTAGGAGACCTTTACACAATTCTAAGTCTTATGCAATATTTAGCCATAGCACCGAATAGAAATTACAACTAGAAGGTTCACTCTACATCAGTACTTCTATCTTTCGCAAAGGCATTGCCGCCATGCAGCTGTTGAACGGTGGCCTTCTTTAGTATATGGCGGTCTTCGGGGTGCTGTGTGTGATGAAATGATACTCGTGGTATGTTATTGCTATATATATATATATACGTTTATTCAGAAAATAAATAAATAGAGAGCAAATTAGTACCGAACGAGGACAGATGCTTCGGGGGCGAAATGCCGGGAAAGACTGTTTTAAAAACTTATTTCGACGCCACGCTTGTCATAAACCATTGCCATACTTTCAAGGGTTTTAACAAGTGGCTGGGACAGTAAAACTTATTGCCTGTGATAATCGCATTTTTACCCATAAGAAACAGTTGGACCCTCGTTCCGAGTACTAAACAATGGTTTCTACTTTTTAATGTTTAAACAACTTAAAACTATTATATAAAAAAATACCATCACGGCGGTCAATAGGTGTATGTGGAGCCACGTGTGCCCACAAGTATAAGGGGGATACTTCGTATGATCCTATACATGCGCCGCGTGCTAGTTAGCTTATAATCGCTGCATGACAGGACGGGGTAAGAAGGGAAACTTATCGGGCGGAGCTTAGAGCGAACCTTCTATTCGTAGTTATAATTTCTGTTCGGTGGCCATAGTGTCGTAATGCCAGATAATGTGTTACCACTACATTTATGTCGTTATTGACAAAGGATATGATTCAAAATATTTTCTGAACTTAGACTGCGATTAGAACATACTTATTGCAACAACTGAAATTATATTAGAAGAACGTAGTGTTAAATTATGGTAAAGAAAACATATTTCTAAAATTATAAATAAATCGTGATTTATATAAGTAAAAGCCAATTAATTATACATTTTTTTATTGCGAATATTGATTATCATGTAAAAATTAAAATTATTCGCGAAAAGGCTTACTAATTTAGTTTTTCACAGATCAAGTTTCTTATTCAATGTGAAAAATCGAAATCTTTAAAAATAAATTCTATTTATAGCATATACAGAAAATACTCGAAAAATATTCTGTTAGGGTTCGTAAGCTTATATTTTAGTGTGAATATGAGTGTCTGAAAATATGGAAAGTTCACTGCGTGGCCTCAGATCAAGAAGCCTTAATTGTTTTGAAATTTTCCATACAAGATCTGTTCGAAGCAGGAGTTTCAAATATATTTGAACATATTGATGAACTATCATTTGCCCAATTTTCATTAGAGGCGAAACTCTCTATATAAAACCTTATACTTAGAAGTTATATTACTATTATTGTTTAACAGTATTGTTTATGCTCTTCACTATTATTGTTTGAACTGTAGCTCAAGTAATTTGTGGATATCTTGTGTATCTTTTAAAGTATTGGCCTTTTTCTATGCAGTGATTGGTAATCTATCCAATATGAATATTACCTTAAATCATTTATACACTCTATATAATAAATAACATTAATCAGTCTGGAAACTAGGGTACCCTAATTTTTATTACATCTAATGTTATTATTACAAAACTACTGTTACAAAGTGTTAAAATATAAAAGTCTTTGTAACTATCATTCTGTGTAGACTTTGTGCTGAACAAGGGCTTTATGCACTAATTTGATGTATTTTGTAACAGTAATGACAAAGTTGTAAGTAATAAAAGTAAAAACAAAATACCAGTTAGTATTCGTTATTAAGAATCAATACTGTCCACAGCATATATGATAATTTATGAATTTGTGTATTGTGATTGCCACTTGAGTAGCTAAGACAAGCAGTCAAGCAATAAGGGTTTTGACCAACGATCCACTAGTATAAACAATCCTTGTGTAAATCCTTAACTTAGAGAACCTAGGTTCAAAAATTCATTTCATGTAGACACCTAGTCACATAGAAATTCGTAGAAACGAATTAGTAGGCAAAGCAGCTATAGATAAAGCAATAGATAGCCCACTGCAAATCCCAGTAGGCACTGAAGATATAAAAATAAACCCGAGAGCGCTGAGCTCAGTTGGAAAAATTAAATAACGGTACGACAAACTTAAAATAATACAACCACATACACAAAAGTGGAAAACTGTAACGTTTTTTAGTAGGAGGGAACGAAGTATAATACCAAGACTAATAATTTATCATACATATCTAACAGCGAGTTATTTATTAACATAAAGATAACTGACAATATGTGATCAATATAATTAACCGATGTAGAACTGGCCGTCAAGCATATACTCTTAGATTTCCCGTTATTTGAGGAGCAGATTACGGAAAACTTCAAAGTTACCTGATCAACTCCATTTGTGTTTGGGAATGTCGATAAGATATTTAAAGAACACCATAAATTATTTGAAAGCTATTAACTTTTGCTTAAAAACTACATATTAACAAAAATTTTTAATTCTTATCTAAAAATAGCTAATCTAATAACCAAGTTGATGCCACTATACAAAACAATAAAAGTGCAAATATCTATTTTCAGGGTTCAGTTGTACTACAAAACAGCGAAAAATTCATCAGAAGATGATCTCTGCATGATCAAATAAAGAATACATTTAATAATACATAATATTTTTTTAATTTATTGCAATAAAAAATTAAAGTTATAACTCGTAAAAATGTAGACAATATCACATTTTTCTATATAGGTATCGCTCTCATTAATAAATATAAATGAGAGGTATATAATGCCATAGATGTGCATAATACAAGTATATGCCTTCTTTACCTTCTTTACCTTCTTTGTCTATTTCTTTCAAGTAATCAATCAAGTAAGTACTGATTAGTTTAGGATACTGAAATATCAATCATTATCGTATCTGAGTGTTCAAGAAGCAATGTTATAATTGAAGCTTATAAATTAAAGAGTATGGGAGATTCTATCCTGATAAAAGAAAAGTAAAGTAGTTATTGTAAATAAAGTTGTTTTACGATCTTGTAAACGAAATTAGATTGGATTAAAAGATTGTATTTTATGAAATCTGTATTAGAAAGACAACCAAATTTGTAGGCATTTCCAAGTAGATACTTGGATGCCTAATAAGTGGCTCTGTGGTATATAAAGACCAATGTAAAATGTACAAGTTATAATAATTTATAATGTATTACTATATTTATATAATATGTAGGTGGTCAACCACGACAGCAACTCTAATCTGGAATGCACTGAATTTCTTGTATCTATATCGATTCAGATATCTCAAGTCAAGAATATAACACTACTGCTGCAGCACTCACGGTGGGCAGCTTTTGCTGTAAGCTGTGTACGTTGTGCTGAGCTGCACAATATAAAAATCGTATTGTTTTAGAGATAATTTAACAATCGACATTTACTTACTTGTATAAGTGAAGCTGTACTCTTTTCCTACAAGAATTATCCAAACATTCCTACACAAGATCTCTCACCTTTTTACTAGGATGGAGCTCCGTCTCATTTCCGACATATCAGCGAGTATCTCCACTACATTTTCCCTAATTAATAGATAAGTAAAAAAGACTGTCAAAGTGGCCACAATTTAAGTCCAGTGGACTTCCTTTTATGGTAATTTAAAAAGTGAAGAGTATGTATACAGAGTACGTCTACAAGGAACATGAAATAATCAATCGGTAATACTAATTTGCAATAAATCGTTTGTTTCGAAGTTCAAAAGTTTTCACAAGCTGATTAGATTTCTTCTCGCTTTCCGAATAAGTTCGGTGTGAAACTGAATGTTTCGTCATACACATTGCAAGTTACATCTTTTGGGTTGCTTTCTAGGGGTTTTGGATTAATGGTTTTCTATACCCGTATAATTTATAGGTATTTGATTCGTTAGAATAGGTCACAACACAGTTCTAGATAATATGGTAAAAGTAAGTGGAAATATGCTAAAATGTAATTAAACATATTAGTTGATATCTTGCTGGGCTTTCTGATGAAATAAAACGTATAAAAATTATTATATTTATCTATAGCTTTTGGGGCATACTGCATGTATATTACATATATGTATATACCTACTTCAACTACCACATAATCGAAACATTGTGTAAATATCATCTCATATCGCGGCATATCTATGTAAAAATAAATTATGAAACTAATCAGACGATCAATCATCATTAAGACATTTTATTATTTTTAGAGATTACTTTAGGTTTTTATTCCACTTAACCTTGTTCACCGTGCAACTAGACTAATTGTTCTTATATACTACACTGAAATTAATTAATTTCAATAATGCCATATCGAATTCGTATATTCGTACAATTTATACGAAAATGATATAATTTATACATTCCACCTCATTTCTTATGACCACAAGAGCTCACGAACATTAGATTAGGAATATTTAACTGTAATTTACTGTAACTGCTATTCAGTACATAGCCGAACCCAAAATTAGATAACAGTTAGTATGTTTGTACGTTGTGCAATTCTAGTAGATTAAACATCCACTTTTTTAATCGGTGCTTGTAAAAAACTCTTAATAAATAATTTTTCAGAGGAAGCAAATAACAATACACAGAAAATATGTATCACTTATGTATAAAATATGTATCAGTTTTAGCATTTTTATATTATACACGTACTATTTATTTCATCGCTACTTGCCAAATAACAAATTCTCTTATCTTGTCGATAAACGGAACAGTCTACCTGAGCTGAGCGATAAAAACAAGCCACGGTATGTTTTGAGATTTTTTATTTGGCAAATAGCTATGAAATAAACTATACCTTGATAGTTCTCGCTATAAAAGTCTGTAAAGGTCTTTCGCTATCTGTCTATAAAAGTATAAATACTCCTTATATTTATTATAGATAAATAAAATAAACATACAGTAAATCTCCAATAATCCGGATCAATTAAATACAACGTAAACAATCCGAATTAGTGAAAAATATTTGTGCAAGCAGAGGTGCTTTGATTGATACTAGCCGAAGCAGGTTTTCCTCTATACTTGTTTAAGTGTGATATGCTATGACATGCCGTTAAAAGCGTTTTTGACATTGAGCAGCGTTATAATTGCATACGAGTAAGCAAATCGCAATAATATTGCGCCGCCCCCTTGCTCATATCGAAGGCGCCTCCGGAGTATGCCTCTAGAGGCTTCGGATCAAAAAACAAAGGTCGCAATTATCGATTTACCACGTTGATTTTGTCAAAATTCCGAAATTCAAACGAAGAGCATTTCCTACATCGACCTAAATATTTCATGACACACACGAAAACAGCCGTTTAGTAAATAGAAACTGTCCGATGTTACTGTGAGGAGGAGGCTGCTCTTCTGGCGATCCTCAAAACATTTTTCATTGTGTCAATTATTTGTTGACACTGCCTAAAAACCATGCTGTATATTCAACAGGCTACTGGTGTGTATTTCTCCCATTTTACCTAACTAGAATTAATTAGTCTTGCTGTCTACATCTAGAAATCAAATGGGCTTGTATGATGCCGGATTATTTAATGCCTTATTGGCAAATTGTCTAATGCCTTCTTGTCAATAATATTATACACGTACCTCCTCTTTCAAAATTGCACGTTCTTACAAGTTCATCTATTATAAAATAAGAACATATCAGTTTTATTACAGTTAATCATTACGTAGTAATGACGTAACCACCACTTCCACTATTTTGCTGGCCATTTACTTCATCATTCTTATGATGTTGTCAGTAGCTATAGACAGATACTTGTATATATATATATATATATATATATATATATATATATATATATATATATATATATATATATATATATATATATATTATACACGTACCTCCTCTTTCAAAATTGCACGTTCTTACAAGTTCATCTATTATAAAATAAGAACATATCAGTTTTATTACAGTTAATCATTACGTAGTAATGACGTAACCACCACTTCCACTATTTTGCTGGCCATTTACTTCATCATTCTTATGATGTTGTCAGTAGCTATAGACAGATACTTGTATATATATATATATATATATATATATATATATATATATATATATATATATATATATATATATATATATATAACTGAGGAAGAATGTCATCGTCGTAGTGTAGTGTTATCCTCCCTGTTTACTTGAACTACATAGGTCATTTATTGAAACCAACTCTATTACCATGATGTTTCTACTATCCATGTAAAATTGGTGTTGAAATCACCCACAATAATGTTTTTTTCTTACTTTGTTTCCGTACGTATGAAACTGTAGCCAGCCACTTTCATGGTTGTATCCATCCTTTCATCATATACCCAATCTTTTCTGTCTCTGAGGATCTTTCGGCTTAGTTCCAATATTAGTATTAACCCTATTCCTATATATTTAGCAGCTTTTGAGGCGACTTCGTGATATAGACAAAAACATTAATACGTAGTTACTTATTTTTACTTCATTCTATCTAGTTTATAGTCACTCGCTGTACTCGGATCTTTTCCCTATTGCTCTTCTTTGTTCGACAGTTAGGATTTCCTAATCGATATTCTTCTTTTATATAGTACAGCTTTTGGCATTTTCTGCCTTCCCTTCTTATCCACATTTTATGTACTAGTGCTACCTGTTGGCACTATTGTATTGCCCCTCATTATGCTCGTACTACCAGTATGCATATATAGTATTTAATTTCCCGCGTTCTTCACTTCAGTTCAATTATCCTTCACCGGTAAATTGGTCCAACCGATTTTAATTTTGTTCATAGTTTTGATTAGCTTTTTATCAACGACTACTGTTAAAGTTATTACAGTGACGGTGCCTATTTGCATAAGCAGGTCATAAGGCTTTTACTGTCTTTAATTTCAATGTTGCTTTACGTGATTGCGTTTTCCAATTTCTTGAGGATTTTTCGCTGTATTGCGACTATCAACACAGCGGAAATGAAAACTATATGTATCCATTTCTCGTGGTTTTGTGGTACTTAGATGACCTTATATTGAAACTTGGTTATTAATTTAGAAGTACAGTAATACCCTTGTTAGGGACCATAAAGCCGTATAAAGCGACCACCTACGTATAACGACAGATTTTGAATTTCCCGAATTTACGAATGAGAAATCCCATACTCTTGTATCCCCTTATACCGACCATTCTCTTAAACGACCGTAGGCGCCCATCATTAGAATTTTCTAGTACACACCAATGCTAAAAACAGCTTCAATAAAGGGCAATAAAATGTAAATGCTAAAAATTACTTTACGACCTGCGGTACTGCAAATTGCTTTATGATTACTTTATGACTATTTATGTCTTAAGCGCGTGAAATCTAGTTTTAACATTAGTTTTGTCCTGAACTTTCACTGGTTAACATTAAATATTTGAGTATGGCAGGAAAATGGAAGCGTCTTTCTATAAAGAAAAAAATCGATGTAATCAACGAAAGTGAAGAAAGTGGTTTGATACCAGCAAGTTGGCTGAAAATTTTAAAGTAGGCAAGACTCAAGTGACCAGATTGTTACAAAATAAAGAAGAAGTTAGAAATTTGTATCGAGAATATGGCAATGTTGATTAAAAAAGAAAATTTCTTAAAACTGAGGAACTTGCTGTGAATCAAGTCGTTTTGAATTGGTTTTGTAAGACTCGAAACAAGCATTTACTAATATCTATCTGGGCCCATAATTTAAGCGAAATCCGTTGAAGTTGCGCAAAGCCTAGGCCTAAGTGACTTCAAAGCATCAAATGGATGGTTAGAAAGATTTCGACGTCGGCACAATATTACCTTCAAGAGAATATGTGGCGAATCTGCCGATGTTATTGTCGAAGATGTCAAAACTTAGAAAGATAAGTTGATGGTCATTTTAAAATATTACGCCCCACAAGATGTGTTTAATGCAGACGAAAGGGGTCTCTACTATCGTGCATTGCCAACAAAAACATGTGCATTGAAAAATGACAAGTGTTCCGGAAGAAAAATCGCAAAACAACGAATTACAATTTTGTTCTGTGCAAATATGAAAGGTGAAAAAGAGAAACCACTCATCATAGGTAAAAGCAAAGAACGTCGATGTTTTAAAGAACACACATCGAAAAGCTACCTCTTCAACGGGTCTTCAACAGAAAAGCATAGATGACAGCAGACATCATGACGACGTGGCTCCATGAATTTGATGCCAAGATGAAGCAGAATTGAAAAGTGGTATAGTTCCTGGATAATGCAACATCTCACTCCAAAATTGCATTGGATAATGTCAACTTATATTTGTTCCACCAAACACTACTTTGAACCAAGGCATTATTCAAGATTTTAAGATGCCCTATAAAAACTACATTATTAAAAGGCTTTTAACATATGTGGATAGTGGCTGTTTTCTTCAAGAAATATAGAAAACCATTACCTTAACCAACGTCTTAATATGGATTTCGGTGGCCTGGCGAACTTTGTCCACGATGACAATAAAGAAATGCTTTTCTAAAGCCGGATTTACAGATATAGATGCGGAGGATTTCGAAGAAGATAATATTCCGCTAGCACAATTGTTTCCTACCTTAAACGACATATTTGTTAGTTTGACAGAATTTGCATCAATTGATAGCGATGTGGGAAGAGAAAGTGCAGAATTGACCATCATCGGCTGTATTGAATAGGTACGATAAACGAGTCAATCTGCTTCCGATTCTGAAAGTGAGGATGATATTGAAGAATCTGAAATTATTCAAGCATCAAAGATATCAAACCTATCTGAAGCCTGTGCAAGTTTGAGAGACTTAGAAAAGTTTTTTTGTTAATGTGAACAATTTTGACATGGTTACAAATGTATCCTAGCTATTATTAAAAGTTTTATAAAAATAAACTAAATAATATGAGGCATACATACCTACATACATACATACATATTATGTATATGACCATAATTTTCAATTATGTATATACTCATATATTGCGTCTTTAGTTAAATTTAGCGTATTTTTTTCTTTAATAAGATACTACAATTATGCAATTAAAATTATTAATAAATAAACAATATAAAATGCATTTATTTTCTTATATTCTCTTTTAAACCACCACCCCTATTTAGCGACCAACATATGATTCCTCGAGGGTGATCGGTTTTGGATGGTTTTACTGTATCAGGAATTTAAATGTAAATAAAATGACATGTCACTTACATGTTATTTTTATTTTACTCGCGGTACGTCTCACTAACTTAACCAATATTCTCAAAATATCTACTTTACATAAATTATTGCTAACAGAGTTATTGTAAGAAACTTACTCTTGGAAGAATCAAATGTAAAATGTTCCCTTAACAATGCTTTTTTTTAATAACTGAATATCGCTGCTATATTTTTATTTAGTGCGCTAGATAAAAAAATAGCGATAAATTTTCTACGCTATGTATAATACTATAGAGGAAAGGCAATGCCACAGAGAATTATAGCTTTCTGTTATATAACGTCCAGGTAAAATAGAACCCTTTGTGTAATTATAAACATATATATATATATATATATATATATATATATATATATATATATATATATATATATATATATATATATATATATATATATATATATATATGTCCATACAGAGTGACCCAGAAGTATGAAAACCTTTAAATATCTCAATTACAGCTGGCAGAATCAAAAAAAAGTTGCTAGTATTTAATTTAGATAACAAGATGGATTAAAAACTAATGTCGGTGGTGTTGCAAAGATTTTAGATTTTTCACAAGAATAACCTCATTACTATGCAACCCATTATATTTCCCGTTGTTATGCAACGATAAAAGCTTTTTATCGCCAAGTATATATTTACAGATGTGTGATTTTGTTAGTTATTTTCAATGCCAACTCTCTACAGAATATTACTAATTTCAGTAAATTTCCTGCAATCGCCACTAGACGATCGAAGCCTTTCTTTAAATATATACAGCGGAATGAGATGATGGGAATGATATTGTGACTCTGTTGTAAGGGACATAGAATTAGTTAAATTGAGTCGGTTGTTACTTTGCCCTAAGAATTTACTAGTAGAAAGATTGCATTCTTCCAAATTAGTCTCTTCAGAGTATTGGAAACGTCACTTTCTTCTAAAGACAAGATTCAAAAAGCAAGACATTCTTGCAGTAATTATGTCTACTCCATCAATTTGATTTAGAGGGGTGTAATTAGGTACAAGGAACATGATCACGATTTCGCAATAATTGTTAGTCAATTGCATCTCTCTTGCGGAACCAGAGGCATCGTCAATTAATAATAGTGCTATGTCATTGAGCTTATGGCTTATCTAAAATATTTTAACTTACATGTTTATAATCCGAACTATAAAATTAGTGTTGTTCTTGATAAAGAAATGTAATGCAAAAATGTGATAAATTACTTTCGTGTGATTACTGGGAAATCCGGATTACCGATGCTTTATTGTACTTATAGTACAATATTCTAGACAATATAGTACAATTACAATATAGTATAATTTTAGTACAAATACAATATAGTACAATATTCTATACAATATTTCTATATTTGATCTCTATTATAATTGATCTCGATATTTTACTAACTAATATTATTAAAATATTTTAATACTACCAAAACAACAATTATCTCTGATTTGGTCGACTAAGAAACTCAATTCTCTGGAAAATGTAAAATATATATTATTATAAAATTAAATACAGTTATTAACAACTTAATTAAAATACGTTATGTGAGCGGCATTTTAATACTTTGCATACATAAGGCGATCGAACATCGATATAGATACAACGTGACCTATATGATGCAATTCAGCCAGGTACACATTTGGGGCAATATTGTAGCTTATTTATTTTTGTGGTATATACATATTCTATTTAGTTACTCTATATTCTATTTTTAATACAATTACGGAAAAGAATTAATTTATATAATGCATAACATCCCGTTGCTGGAATATAATTTAGGAGGAGAAAATTTAGTAAAATAAATTCCATTAAAAGTATTTTTTTATTTTTATTTCATGTACTTCAATAAGAGAAACATAGTACAGAAGCAATGTAGCAGAAACGTAGAACAATATCGGTAAGTACCTATATTGTTCTACGTTTCTAATACATTGCTTCTGTACTGAATGAAACAAATGCCATTTTAAAGATAACATTCAGATTAATGCTAAATATATCATATAGCTGATTAGGTTACCATATACAAGTGTATATGAAACAAATGTCATTTTTAGGACACCATTCAGATTAAATCTTATAGCTGATTATGTTATCATATACAAGTATATATGGTAACCTAATCAGCTATATGATTTATTTAGCATTAATCTAAATGTTATCCTAAAAATGGCATTTGTCTCATTTATACAAATTTAGACACCAGAAGAAGTTATTATTTTCTTAAAAGAAACTTATATTTACCTCGCCAAATACAAAGTCCATTAACCATAAATAACTAGTTCTCTCGGTGTATATCTTTATGAATGCTAAGAAGTATACTTAGTTTGTATTTTTAAAAAGTTTCAAGCAGTTCGTTAGTGAAGTAGCATATCAGACGTCTATATTAATCTTAATCAAAGGATTTCTTCTATATTAATTATAAGTAATTAATATTAAGTAAACAAGTTCATATGTTAAGTAAACAAATTATATTGTCACAGTATTTTTCCTTCACAGGGGTGCAACCCACTCTCACGCAGTTATAATGGACCCCACTGGAAAAATCATCGTATGTGCCACAGGACCGGGAACAAATCATCATTTACTGGGTATGAAAGAGTGCAGACAACGAATAGCGGATTTGGTAGACAAATCGAAGGCTGCAGCTGGAATCCCGGCAGAAATACCGTTACATGCTTTGGTACAGTCAATTACTACTCAATTACTGCTTTATAGTGCATCCATTTGTAAAGAATTTGCCGCGTATACTACGCCCGCCTAATATTAATTTTATGTTATAATAATATTTAATTATATTCAGCAAGTACATAAATATTAAAAAAAATGTTTACAAAACATGTAACAAGAAAGTCTCTCAAGTGCGTAAACTTTGTTGTAATTGCATTTCAATGTTAATATTGTTTTCTTTGTTACCACCATTTTTTACATACGATTTTCAAATGCTAACAGCCATTTGTAGAAGTGTCGTGAAATTTCCGTCAGAATACTAACATTAATCACTATTCCGGGTAATATTGTTGCCTGATATTTACTGCAAACAAAAATTTATGTAAAAAAAGTAACCGCATAACGGTGATACACAAAAAGCAAGCATTTCCTCTACCGTTGAAGAAGAACATTCCTCTTCTCTCCCAATTTGTGCACCCTCTGAAACATGACGTAGTCGAAATAATTCAAGAACTGATTAACATTTAACGAATGTTTTAAACTGTGGAAATAGCCATAATTAGGGGTTTAATATCTGCAAATAAGGCGGTTCGTTCCAAATCTATATACAGTTCTGCAGCAAAAACTCTAACATAATGTGAGCTTTATGGGGCCTGACTTATCATGGAAAATAAAATAAGAATAATAACGTTCTCGATGTTCTTTTGTGTTCTAAAATTCTGTACCACATTAATAAGAAACTGAACATATTGCTCCACTGTCACACTTCTAGATAAATGACAGAATGCATTGCTATTAATATCTATCGCGATGATATTCTCATTTGATAAAGAATTTGTCATAGTTGCTCTCCGAGCGCTAGCAAACATCGTACCTAGTCTCGTTCTGAATATCAGTAGAAAAATATCCTTACCGCTAATGTTTCTGGTAAATATTGTGGATAATTTCTTAATAAAAACAGATTCTATAAAACTCCATCATATATCTGCTTGATTACACCTTCCGTGAAAATGTCCATCTTCTCAACAACATCTACATATTGCAATGTTCCATTAAAATGTGGTGTAATATTACAGTAGGATTTTTCCAGTTAAACGAAAATTTCAGGAAGTCCAGTTTCTTCATTGTTTTAGAAGATTCTTCACTGTAGCAATTCATTCGTTATAATCCGCAGTCACACTGAATTTAATTAAATACTTCAAGCCCCATTAATGTTTCTATATTTCTCTCACAGAATTTTTCCATCCATCCTTGCATATAGTCAGTCAACTCCAAGCTCACAAGTTCATTACATAATACTCGTATCATCTACTGTCTAAACTATAGTCATTGTAAGGCGCAGAATATATGCATTCTATTCTAGATTTATAAGTATACTTTTCTCATTTTTCGTGAAAATTCTAAAAATAATTCTTTCTTCATTCGTTATTTATACTTATCTTACACCTATGTTAATAGACTATATGATAGTATCGATTTTATACATGTATTAACTGATAAAAAAACCTCTTATAATGATTATCACTTAGGCGAGATTTTTGACGCTTTTTATAGTAATTTTATTTCTTTATACGCCTTAATGGTAGATAAGAGATGATGGTTTAGGATTTTTTTAATTGCTTGACAATGAATTAATCGTTTAGTAAACACGTTCCGTTATTATATTCCAATCTTTCCAAGAAATCGGAAAAATTTATTTCACCAGAATTATCAAAGACGAATTAGATACATATCTTGGAATTCACTGTGTTGACTGATTTTGGAATATAATATAACGTATTATGTCTATCATTTAAGTCGGGTTGAGTAGTACAACTTAAAATGTCATGACATACCCTTGTAATGATTTATCAACATTAATTTCAATTTCTATTAATAGAAATTTCTAGAAATAGAAACCAGTAAAAACTGCAGGTAGCAGATTTCACTTTTTTTTGTTATTGTATAGAAAATAGCTTGCTCATTACTTATTTATTACAAAATAGTCATAAGTAAAAAGTATATTATCCTTATTTGTAATACATATATTGTAATTATTGTTATAAGGACATAATTTTTATACATTTGTGATCAGAACCATATTTATGCTTGCAGAGTACCCATTGAATATTTATGATTTGTATTTATATTTATATAATTAAATGACACCTGATTCGCGGCCTACGAATCACTACGTTCACAATAAAATATCGAATATCTATTCTATTGAAATCAGAATATGTTTTTCCATAATCAGATATAATTGTTGTTCCTGGTTGAGTCCACCGATTTATAAAATTAATTAAAGTTTCCGCACTTCGATTCGGAACGGGTACTATAAATATGTTTTTTGCAATGTATTTCTATTCTTCCAAATACCCATTGATCTTTCACAAGTCTTATTTTAATATTTTCTGTTCCTTATTTTAGGCTCAACCACTTCTACAGAGTTTCCATAGCCACGCATTATAACAAAAAGAAATTTTGTTTTCTTGAAATAACATTTTTTTCCTTTTTTCCCCGTAACAAGAAATACTTTTTGACGCCCATATGATTGTAATGTGACCACCCTGTAGGGTCATATCAAGCTCTTTCCTTTTATTATTACATAACAATATTATAATAATTTCAACAATGTAACTGATCTAAAAAGCTTAGGGCGCAACTTTGCAATAAGCGCTTATACTCGAGTCATATATAAATATGATTCGAGAAACCATAAATATACCTGGCAGTTCGGGCCGTACTCTGTAACTTAGTCAATAAAATAGTTTTTCAGTTGTCCAAAGGTCTCAACTTATTACTTTTTCTTGATAGGGTTTGTGAATTTAACTTTAAATTTTGTTTACGCAGAATACAGTTCCAATATTTTGTAAAATGTCTCTTTCTGTTAAATAATACATTGATTTATGAATAACAAATTGATTGCTATTGTCAACCATTGCTGAGTACTCTAAGAAATTCGTAATGACAAATAAATAATTATAAATACAATAATTTATGTACCTAATATTTTCAAGTATTTAAATAGTTAGCGCTGAACAAGTGGTACCAACATTAAATATGGGCATTAAAAATCTATGCGTCGTTGACAGAAATACCGCCATTTAATGATATTTTATAGCATTATTGGGTTTTAAAATAATAATAATTAATGAAGTTTGTCACCATTTCGGTAACATATTTATTTGTATTTTACAGATACAGTTTTTATTGCAAGTAATTACATATTAACACATAAATGAGCTTTTTAATATTAGGGAGAAAAAGTGCTATGGCCTTGGTTGCAATGAGAAAACTTGTGTCCAAATATCTTTAAAATAATGGATCTCCAGTTTGTTTTATTATTTTCGTAATCTACGACCTCTAAGTACAGTAATTCCTTAACATTCGCGAGGGTTACGTTCCAGAGATACTTCGCGAATGTCAAAATCGCGAATATTATGTAAGTATATCTTGATGTAGAAATAGGGGAGTTACGTTCCATGATAGTTGATAGAAGTATGTAGTATATACATAAAAAACAAGATATATATAAACACATTTTAATAATTATACATACTTATAACTGTTTTAATTAAACAACCATTGATTTACATAAATTAGATTACAATTCAATCAACCCTTGTTCATTGATTGCATAGAATACTGAGTTATCCCAGACTTTTTGGCTGACTGCGTGTGTAGTTTTTGAAGTTCGACGTAATGGGCGGTTGCAGCCTCGATATCCCTCTTAAACTTCAAACTCCCAACAAAAAATCGTGTTCAACAGCTTGAACAAGTTGTTAAAATTTCTCTTAACCTCCTCATTCCCAACTTTGGATTGGGAGTCCTACAAATTTGCCATGGATTTGTTTCAGTTGTTTAGAAGTTATATAACACCTCACAGCTTTTTTAAACACAAAGAAAAAATCCCTTAGATTATACAAAACATAGAACCAATTCCTTCTTAAAAGCACAAATATTCGTGAAATTTAGTTGTTGTGGAATTTAGAGAAACTGTTTCTACTAGTTGAAAAACAGAAGAAAACATTGCACGTTTTACACTTCACAAAAGTTAACATTTTACACCCAGGATATCTACACTTTGAACGTGTTTTTTGCTCTTCAGCCATATTCACTGGCATATGTTTAGCATTTTTTCTTCTAAAGCTACGATCTGGAACTGATCTTATTCGCCTTCGTTTTCGAGGCCGCAAATCATCGTCACCACTCACTGAATCAGAAGCGAGAGCTGTCACTGGCAACTCCCGCGCTATAGAAAATTTAAAATTAAAATAATCTAATGTCTCTTTGCGCTGCATGTTTGCGTCAACAGCATCCTTACGATATTCAAGCCAATTAGCTGCACAGACAAAATCGAAAAAATGGAAGATAGCTCGAATTGTCCATTTCTTAGTTCTTGTGCGCATCGAATAATTACCAATAACTCGGTCGCGCAAATCTACGCCACCCATGTTGATGTTATAACTCTTCACAACTGCAGGTTGATTCACTTCAATATATTTACGTTCAGCTTTAGACCACCGTGTGCAAGAGCCCACAGGTTCTGCTCTACACACAGAAGACGCAAAATGAACTGGTCTTGAATCAAACCATTTTATGGCACACATCTTTTTATCTTCTCTGATTAGGACATCAAAGGAACCTCTCCCAGCTTTCTTGAGCTCATTGTCCTTTTTAAAAGCAATTTCCTTGGGGATGCGGTTGTTCATAATGGTTCCAGCTAATGTAATATAACGCAAAACGATAACGATAAGCAGAATTGACGTAATGTACCTATCTGTGTACACTGATGTTCCTTGCGGTAGTGTATCTGTCAAATTTAGGACCATTCGACCACCAATATCTAGTTTTTCCGGTGTGGGAATCAAAGCAGACTCTATGGTATGTCCTTTGCCTTCATACAAATAAAAGTCTAGAGGTATTCCTCACGGAGTGGTCATTACAAAGTGTTTTAGACCAACAGGATTCGGTTTACCACGCACGTACTGTTTCATGGCTACCTTTCCATGAAATGGTACCATTTGTTCGTCGATCGATATATCTTGTGGACGGAAGTTTTCTCTGCAAGTCTTTTGGATCATGTCTAACATGGGTCGTATCTTCCAAAACCTGTCGGATTCTTTCTGTTCTTTACTCACAATATTATCATCAACTATCTTTAGGCGAGTTCGTAATGCATAAAAACGATTGCGAGACATATTGTCTGAAACAATAGCTACGCGGGAATCTCTCTGCCAGAACATTTTTAACCTAGGCAGACGAGTCACTATCTGCATCAGGCTCTGGATCTGAAACATCATTCCTTGGATGCAAAACTGCTTCGTCTTCGTCCTCGCTGGAATCAGCCAAGACATCGTCATCTAGATCCGATTCATCCAAGTTTATGTTCAAGGCAATTTCCTCTAGTTCACGTTGTGTGAGGAACTGCCCTAGAATAAAAAAAATGCATGGTATTTACTTTCCCTCAAGCAGAAACAATAAATGTTGATAACATTTTTGGATTCAAGTAAACAACAAACGAAATTCAACCTTAATTCAACCCTACCCTCAAGAACCACCCAAAAAGGTATGTTTATATGCCCTTGCCATTAAATAAGCAAAATGAAAAACTAAACCAAACAAATATCTATTTACAAAATAATTATCTAAATAAACCATTACACCCACAGTATCACCTATGATACCCCGACACAATGACCCCGGCATCGGTACAATATCTAATTTTTCATTACACAAATACACTACACCTGTTCCTAAACCTTAACATGACTGACATCAAATAAAATGTAATTTAAAAATTCATTACTTACTAGTTTTTGTAAGCTTCTTTTGGGGAGCACTCATGTTGTACAAAATACACTAAACATATATGAACAAAAGTGAGGTTAGGATAATTTTTACGACGGCGCTTCGATTATTCGCGCCTGGTAGTAATATGTCGTATATGATACGCCCAGGAACAAGTCTTAAAACGACGTAGCGCTCGCAGGAAACAATTTCCAACCGCAGTATCACATATGATACCTGGGAACTGAGGAGGTTAAATGTTTTGAAGAGAAATTTTTGCCATTGTTAGAAAACAAGAATAAAGAGATTAAATTTCGCAACACTTGCCTGAGGTTTCATCCTCCTCATTTTCGTTTTCACTTTTCTTCGGATTCTGATGTTTTGTCTTCCGTGATCTCCAATAGCTCGTCTTCGATTAGCTCATTTCCATGAGTTTCTAGATGGTCATGAATTTCGTCTTGCCTGATATCCTCAAACCCGTCACCCCCAATTTGATGAATTATTATTAAGTCCTTTAACTCCTACACGGAACATAGGGCTTCGGTAAAAGCGCGCCATCTGATTCTGTATTGTGACATGACTTTGGCCTTATTCCATGTCTTTCCTGCCCCTTTTAACTCGCCCATCACTGTTCTTCTCCATATCTGTACCGGTTTTCCTACTTTTCTAGACCCCTGTGTGGATTCCATTCTAGAGCCTGTTTCGCAACACTATTGTTGGGTCTGCGGAGTGTGTGCCCCACCCAACCCCATTTTCTGCCTTTAATTTCAGATGCAATTTCCTTCTGCCCTATTTGATGCAGAAGGTCGTCATTTGCTATGCGGTCTGGCCAGAATATACGAAGTATTCTTCGTAAACACTTGTTGACAAACACTTGCAGTTTATGTGATAGTACCTTTGTGACTTTCCAGGTTTCTCAACCACATAACAGAACTGACTTGACGTTTGATTGAAACATTCGCAATTTTGTTTGTGTGGAGTATTGTCTGGAATTCCACACTGGGCCGAGAGAACTGAAGGCTTGCTGTGCTTTTCGTATTTACTACGAATGTCAGTTTCTGCACCCCCACTTTTTGTAATGATACTTCCCAGGTAGGTGAATTCCTCAACATCCTTTATTTCTATGTGATTTATATGAAATGGGGCATTGTATCTGGTGTTAATTCTCATACATTTTGTTTTATTGATGTTGATTTTTAGGCCGACCTTGCTGGCTTCTATTGAAAGTATCTTCAACCGAGTTGCTGTTTCTTGAAAAGTTTGGCCCATAAGGCACACATCATCTGCATATTCCAGATCGCCCAGGCTGGAGGTTAAGGTCCAGCGGATACTTTGTGCATTGCTATTGACTCTAAATAGAATGTGATCTAGTACAATATTACATAGGAAGGGGGAGAGCACGTATCCTTGTCTGACCCCAGAGAGTGTTTCAAATCCTTCACTATTGGTTCCACCATGCGCTACTCTGCAGTTAGCTTCTGCGTACAGCGCTTTTATGAGGGATATCACTTTTTCAGGAACCCCTCTTAGTTTTAATATTCTCCAAATGGCACCATGTGAAAGGCTATCAAAAGCACGTTCAAAATCGACAAATATTAATTATAGTAACGTCCGCCACTCTACAGATTGCTCTACTATCATTCTAATCGTATTTATGTGGTCTATGCAGGAGCAATTTGATCGAAAGCCTACTTGATTAGGTCGGAGTTCTGGTTCGATCACATTTGTGAGTCTCCTAAGTACTATTTTATTTATGTATTTAGCAGGGTTATACCTCTCCAGTTCTGGCATTGAGTGAAATCTCCTTTTTTGGGTAGTTTTATTATTATTCCTTCGTTCCAGCCAGCTGGAATGGTGTTTGTTTCCCACACTTGCCTGATTATGGGCTCTAGTAACGTTGCGCTTAACTAGAGATCTGCCTTCAAAAGTTCTGCCGGTATATTGTCCGCCCCTGGGGATTTGTATCTCTGCCTTAGTTGGCGGTTCACAATTGATCGGCAATTCCTCTGCATTTTCTATTTCGTTTTCTTCCATTATATTATGTGAAGCGCCCAAGAGTTCCTGAAAATGTTCCTTCCACCTATCCCGCTGCACATCCGTTGATGTTAACAACTGGCCTTCTTTGAATCTTATTATTCTTGCCTCATTAAACACTTTGTTGGTCAACCTTTTAGTGATCTGATAAAATTCCCTGGTGTTATCATTTTGTGCAGCTATTTGTGCTTTTTGGTCTAGTTCCTCTGCCCACTTCCTTTTGTCTTTCCTTGTTGATCTTTTGACTCGTTTGTTTAGCTCCTGATAGAGTCTCTGTTTTTCTGTTTTTTCCTCTATTGATTCGGCCTATGTAATATCCGCTTTCTTCTTTTTTCTCTCCTTAATAAGATTCCACGTTTCATCTGATATCCATTCCTTTCTTTTTCTCTCCTTTTTTCCTAGAGTGATTTCAGCTGTTCTTAGCAGTGTTGTCGCAATTGTCTCCCAGTCTCTGTCATTCTGGGCATCGATTTGTTGGCATAGTTCTTCTTTGAATGTCCTCTTACTTTGTTGTGTTTTTAATTTCTCAATGTTATATCTGGGTCTATTTGTCATTGATGGTGTTTTGTGTGGCTAGCTTTATTTTTAAAACTCCTATTAGTAGGTGGTGGTCTGACCAGATTCCTTCAGCATGCATTGATAGAGCTTCGGTTCAACTCCAACAGTGAGACGTCGATATCTGCGATACAATCTGCTATATTGAATTTTTCCAACTGGAAGTCACTGTTTCCTCCGAGTTAAGCTCAATCGAATCCAAAATTCGTTTAAATTCGCAATTGTTCCCTGATCAAAGGATTGAATTAACGACGTCGTATTTTGAGGTAAGAACATCACGTTAACATTAGGATGAGCTCCTACTAAAGTAGAAGGATGTCCAAGATTAATAAAAGAACTTTAAAATCAAGGTTTTGGGACGCAAGAACTCTAGGGACAAAACATTCATCAAACGACTCCTGGAATAAAACACCCGTGACCCATGATTTTTATTAGCTCGCCAAAGAACAGGCAACTTATTTTTATTTTTTCCTTTCGAAGCTCGCGGATTCAGGGGCCGCTATATCATCATCGGGTTTCCCTGGAAATCACCTGAGGCATTTGCATGCAACAGAAGCGAAACTTTTGCCTCCTAAAACCCTGGAACTATCTGTTCATTTTTAGAAAGAAAGGTCCTATTTGGTATTTTCTTCCAGAATAATCCCGTCTTATCCGCATTAAACAGTTGCTGTGGTAGATTTGTGGTAGATCACTTTCAAAGTGAACAATCTGCAAATTTTTTTAAATCAGTAAACACCAAACACAAGCATATTTTTTAATTTGCGTATTTGCTAACATCCTATTTAGCTGTACGAAACAAGGAATTTAATTAAAATAACAAATTGTTCAATCCCCTGTCTAGTAATCATTTTTATCGATTTTTTCAAAATTAGGTTAGAGGGTTATTGTACACTTAGATTCTATACTTCTCACATATGATTTGTGTTTCCTGGTATTTCGGTCAATTAAAATGGAATGGAAATTTTTTTATTCCAACTTATCGGTTTTAGTTAACATAATCAGACAAAATTAGTTTATTTTCTACATGGAACTTTATTTTTTAGATACGAAAAACATCTATTCGTATACAATGCGTACATAAATTATGGCAAAAATTCATTCATTCATTCATATGGCATTTCAGAATAGGGAACATATCCTGGGATATTTCTCACATAGACTTTTAATTTTAATTATGTTCTGACTACTTTTTTATTATGATATAAGCAAGCACTGTTTTCCGTTTCGTTTGATACCATAAGTTTTTGTCGAATTCCACTACTGTTTATGCTGAGAAATAAGACCACTAAAGTAAGAGTTAGGTATTCGTGTAAAAGCTGAAGATATATTGATTGGCTATTTATAATTCCATCGAAAATCCTGTTTTTAAATATTCCTGTCCACACTTTCACCGCTTAGGAATACCGATTGTGCTGCTTTCAAATCCATGGGGGATTTTTCTTCAATTCGAATTTGCTGTAATACCATTATGTGATTTTGTTTATTGTTGAATTCGATTAAGTAAAAATATGTTGTATATTATAGGATGAAGTTAAATATAAGGTGTGTCTTAAGTGTGTGAAAAAGATGTCTGGATCAACATCGTCATTACTCACCACTACCCAAATTATAGTAAATCATGTAATTGATAATAATTTCACTTTAATTGATAATTATTATAATAACATATGTAAATATCTACGAATATTGCCTCTAATGATGAAGGACAATTTATTACCACTCCTCCAATTTGCGCACTACCTGATATACAACTGGAACATTCCCATGTTGAATTTAAACTTCTAATATGGTAGATAGAAATGGTCAGTAGAGCAATAGAGCTCAGCTGAAGTAAAAAATTATTATTGACCTGTAAAGGGGGTCTATAAGGTTATACTACCTTATAGACCTTATAGGGTCTCTTGTGTCTTCCTGGTCTTCCTGGGTCGTAGTCCGAAGCTGCTCGGATGAGAGGGTTATCATGGGCACCTACTTGACCGTAGAGCTTCCGAGCCCTGGCTCGGATTTTCTCCGTCACGGTAGTGAATTCCACGTCTCGCCGGATGTCAATGTTCCTCACGTACCACGGACCGTCCACGGCACGGCGGAGGGCGACGTTTTCGACGGCCTGAATCAACTTCATGTGGGTTTGAGCAGCGTAGTTCCAGGCTATCGATGCGTACATCAGTTGAGGCTGAAGGACTTGCAGGATGAGGAGCAGCTTGTTCCTGAAGTTCAGCTGGCTGCTGTTTCCCGTCATCGTCCAGGGTCTGGCTGCGGCAGCTTTGGCGCGTCCCGTCGATTCGTGGATGTAGTCTCTCCATGTCAACGACTTGTACATGACGACTTCAAGGTACTTGGTCTTGTCCCGCCATTGGAAGTCCTCGCCGTTAAAGTTCACGTGTCCTTCCGGGGTTTCCCACGTCTTCTTGAAGAGCACCGCCATGCTTTTCTCTGCGTTGATGGCTACCTTCCACTTGTTACACCAGTCTGCCAGTTCGTCCGCAGCCTGCTACAGGTACGTCATTGCTATACGCACCCTCCTCGGCTTCGCGACAATCACGGTGTCGTCGGCGTACAGCGCAGTGACTGTTCTCTGTATTCTCGGAAGATCCGACGTGAAGATGTTGAAGAGATGAGGCGATAGCACCGCGCCCTGCGGTACTCCGGCCTGGATGGTCCTGTAGTCCGATACAGAGGTCCTTACTTTGGCTCGGAATCGTCTCCTCTTCAAGTACGACTTGATCAGTTTCACCAGGGTCATCAGGTATCTCTCAAGTCCAACATCTTGTTTAGAAGCCCGTCGTTCCAGACTCTGTCGAAGGCCTTGGATACGTCTAGGAGTATCGCCGCAGTGACGTTCTTACGGTTGAACCCCTCCGTGATGTATTCTACCAGTCGTAGCACCTGCAGCTCTGTCGAGTGTTGAGGTCTATAAGCGAACTGCTCGTCGGGGATGACTTCCAGCTCTTCGGTTTTCTCTTGAAGGCGGGCCAGGATGATCTTCTCTATCACCTTTCTTAGCGTAGGCAGGAAGCTGATGGGTCTGAAATTTAAGGGATGAGTTAAGTTCTTACCTTATTTAGGTACGAAGATCACGTCAGCAATTTTCCATCCTTCCGGGAAGTGGCGAATCCGCAGAACTTCGTTCGCAATGTTCAGCAACGCGGCGACTCGTTGCCGATTGACATGTTGCCGATGCCATCGTATCCCGGGGCTTTCCTGATCTTGAGGGTGCTCAGGATGGCCTTGATCTCCTCCATCGTGGGTGGTTGGAACTGGAAGCCATTATCGCCGGCGTCGTCGATACGGCGTGCCCTCCTCCTGACGTCGTCCATCCAGTCTTTGTCCTCGTCATCCGGCTGGTTTTCGCAGCACTGCCTCTTTCATCAATTATTTGTTCAGAAAATTTTTCGGGAATTCTTCGGGAAAGTGTTTATACAAGTGCACAACTGGAAGATACTAAAAACCCCGAAACCTTTTTTCTGTTCCGCGAATAAGCAAGTACATTCACAGCTCGTGAAATTCGAATTTTTCCGCATTTTAATCATCACGAATAATCAAAATTCGCGAATGTCAAATCCGCGAATGTTGAGGGATTACTGTTCAACAAAAAATTGTTACAGTTGAACAGATATAGCAAACTAAATATTTAACAAATTTTAACATGACGCTAAACTTGATATCTATTGACACTATACGTCAGGTTTGACGTATGTACATATGTCATACATACACAAAACAATCGTTTTTTTCCAAAATGTAGGTATGTACTTGTTTGTACGTAAATACATACTAAAATGTTTATTTAAAATATTTATTTTAAAAACTTTGTTTAATTTTACAAATGTACGTCTCTTCACCACGGAAGTAGGATGTAAACTAAGTTTTCCATTATGAACGTGCAATGGCCTACTCACTGTATATGACTTTGAGTATAATACTATGAATGTTACTAAACTAGGGAGCATAGCTATAGCGCCACTCCATTTTTTGCAGTGTTTGTCCACTTAACATTAAAATAGGTTACCAAGGACTTAGGAGGTAAGAAAGAACGCTAAAAGAAGATAAATAAACAAATCTTAGTTGTGATTTAAGGTTTTTTATAAAATTAGCGCGTAAATTAAGAAAACATTCTGAATTTATTGGTGCATAACTATATCGTCTATTAGCTAAAATTTAACAAAACCTCTTACAAACCAAAATCAATAATGTGTTACGTCTCCATTTTTACAAATTACTTCAAATAGTATATTATTCATACTGTCCACCAGGTTATTTAAGACCTCAGGCCACTCCAATAAATCAATTTCATTCTCACGTCTCTTAACTTACGTTATTCCGTTGACGGTTTCAATAAAAAAATAAAAAAATCAAAGGTTGCTGTGGTGTCATATAATACATAAGTTAATCATTTATTATTTACATGCTGAGTTTCAACTTAAATGTTTTCAGTGTGATTTAATATGTGTTTCGATAAATCACCGCCGCCTAAGTCGGCTAATGTTTTATAATTTAATACTCTTTATACTGACACATTTATTTTGGTAGTTAGGTTGTTAGTATAAGGAACTTAGTAGGAAAGGAGGCGGTTCAGCCTGGGAACTTTTTAAAGACCGTGGGAACTTTTCGGTTCTTTGATGTTTGCCGCCGGATTGACGCATCATATTGAGATCAAAGGATGCCGCCAGACAGGTGTTATACCGACAGGTTTGATCATCGGCACGCGTCATACTGAGATCAAAAGATACCGCCAGACAGGTGTTAATAGGATACCGACAGGTGTTTTCGTCGGCATGCGTCATATTGAGATCAAATGATGCCGCCAGACAGGTGTTAAGTAAATGGTCTAAAGGATGCCGCCAGACAGGTGTTAATGGGATACCGACAGGTGCTGTCGTCGGCTCGCACCACATTGAGATTAAAGGATGGTGTTAAGTGTTTAGTCGTAAGTACGTCAAAGTCGTGAACATTTTTATTGAAAGAGGGTGTTAGCAGAGAGTCCATGGAGTGGTTCCGTGAGAATGAAATTGATTTATTGGAGTGGCCAGCATGCTCGCCGGATTTAAATGCAATTAAAAACCTCTGGGGAATTATTGTTCGACGGCTGTATGCCGATAATAAGAAGTACGATACCCTTCGTGAACTCAAAACTGCTATAGAAGAGATTTGGGTCAACTTGGTACCTGAAGCCTTAAATAACCTGGTGGACAGTGTGAATAATAGACTGAAGTAATTTATAAAAATGGAAATATAACACATTATTTATTTTTGTTTGTAGGTCGTTTTGTTAAGTTTTAACTAATAAGCGCTATAGTTATGCACCAATAAATTCAGGGTGTTTTCTTAATGTATATGTTCATTTTATAAAAAAAAACCTTTTAACATAACTAATATTTGTTTAATTACCTTCTTTTAGCATACTTTCTTACCTCCTAAGTCCTTGGTAACCTATTTTAATGCTAAGTGAACAAATACTGCAAAATATGGGGTGGCGCTACAGTTATGCTCCCTAATTTATTAGCGTAGAAGAGAGGCAGAGGAATGTTGATTATTTCAGATGCTAAGCAATACAAAAAGTTGTAATCATTGAGTCGAAATTTTAAACTAAATCGTGTCGGATTGATCGGGTTTTGACTGATTCTGATCGAGGACTTCTCCCAGATGGCACCAATTGATTTTGAGGTGGATAGAACACACTCTACTATGTACATGGGTCATGAGAAAGCACAATGATGGACTATTTGAGAATTTTTTTTAGCACGATCACTCAATTAAATCGTATCTGATCGATCGGGTTTCGACTGATTCTGATTAGAGACATCTACCAGACGACCTCTATTAATTTTGAGGTGGATAGGATACACCCCACCCTGTCCATGGGTCATGAGAAAGCACGATGGTGAACTATTTGAATAAAAGTAAAACTGTCGCATAAAACACATATTCTGCATTTATGTGTTGGTATATTTTTTCTCAGCCACTCAATTTCGAGATAGAAATGTTCTACATGCAGAAATGTCCGTTTTAAGGTTTTACCTTAAAAGGTCCGTTTTAAAAACTGTTTACTTTATTTCGTTTGAAATAAAATAACAGGGCGCTTGAAATATATGTTTTGTATTGCTTAGCATCTGAGGTATGTATATGTATATAAAATTATGCCAGACAGTATCCTGAATCCTGTATAATAGCATGTAAAAATATTATATTTTAAATCCGACTTAATTTAAAATCAACCAAAAATTAGAATCTATCGTTACGAAGAACCGTAATATCTGTTACATTTGTCGTAAAAAGTTTTATTAGGTTATGCGAAATATTGAATGAAAGAATCATGAACTGAAAATAAAAGACCACATTACATACCCTACGATGTGCTTTCGAAGTATCTACAAATTAAAATCAGAAGATTGCAGATATATAAAATCACTTAACAATTAATCATCCAAGTGCCACAGTTTACTAAGTGATGTATTAAAAGATAGATGAAATCTATGAAAACATGAAGAAATAACGGAATTGCAATGAATGATTTGATGACTTGGAGAGTCATCATAATGTTATCAAAATGAAAAGCCTTATCTA
This sequence comes from Rosalia funebris, assembly GCA_037954035.1. NCBI lineage: Eukaryota > Metazoa > Arthropoda > Insecta > Coleoptera > Cerambycidae > Rosalia > Rosalia funebris. Next base: position 22,493,393 of record JAZFAV010000007.1, on the reverse strand, counting down.
CGTACCGTGTAGTACAATTTCACACGTTTACATAAGGCATAATTTCTCACATTTCGCATATTTAATTGAGGTGTGTCAATTTATGACGTCATTCATTAATCTACTGATAATTTTTCGCATCTAACTAGTGAACTACGTGATAATTTTAAGGTAACATAATTTCCAATCATTTTTCAGTATAAAAAGATTTCAAATATCACAATATTGATATAATTTATTAATATCGGTATTGTTGGAACTTAAAGAAAATAATACAAATACCATAATAATTATTTCGCATCATCTTACAAGGCTTATACGTAATTAACGAGTTTGTTCATTTGAGTTGATGTTGGAATGTATAATTTATTGCATAAAAGATGCGGGATTGGATTTTAAATATTTTACTTTTTTATTTAGATCTTCATTTTCGTAATACATATAGGTGCAATAAAAATTGTAGAAAAATATGGATATCTGCTATTATTTCCCAATTATTGATATTTCCACCTTGATTGGGAAAACGTGCTTGCATTGTATTATTTTTAAAAATTTTTATCTTTATTAAAGAGCCTCTATTTTCGAACTGAGCTGCAACAACTGTGTTGAATATCCTCGATTTATTTATTAGCTAACATAAAAAATAAACAGTTTTAAAACCTTAAAACGGATTTTTCCGCACGTAGAACATCTCTATCTCAAAATTGAGTGGCCGAGAAAAATAAGCCAACATATAAATGCAGATTATGTGCTTTATGCGACAGTTTTACTTCTTTAAAATAGTCCACCATCGTGCTTTCTCATGACCCATGGACAGGGTGGAGTGTGTCCTATCCACCTCAAAATCAATAGATGTCGTCTGGTAGACGTCCCTAATCAGAATCAGTCGAAACCCGATCGATCCGGCCCGATTTAATTGAGTGATCGTGCTAACAGAAAGGAATTCTCAAATAGTCCATCATTGTGCTTTCTCATGACCCATAAACGTGGTAGAGTGTGTTATATCCACCTCAAAATCAATAGGCGTTGTCTGGGCGACGTCCCTGATCAGAATCAGTCAAAGTCGGATCGATCAGACACGATTTAGTTGAGTTATCGTGCTAACCAGAATTTTTATTAATGCCGACGACAGCAACACACACAATATGGTTTAAAAACCATTTTTTTTTGTTTTTGGGCCGAAAAACGAAAAATAAACGCTAGAGAAAAAACACAATTTTTTTTACACGATTACATTACTTTTCCGCATGTAGTGGAGTGCGGAAAAGTAATAAAAGCCAAGCACACGAAGAATTACCTCTACTTTTCAAGTGTTTCTTATTGTAACGATAAGAGACTGCGACTCATTGTCACAGAGCACCGAATGACGTTCTCTAGTGGCATACATTTGCAATATGTGCGTTCAAATCTTACTGTGAAAATCCGTATAGGGTAAACTTCCGGTTCGGATATTCTATAGCTAATTTTTATACGACATGGGTTCAATAATTTTTTCGCCTTTTCGGAAAACCCACCAGTGTCATAAACTAGCTACAAGGTTTTACCGTATACAAATTTTGACCGTAAAGCTCGCAACAGACTATGCGTGTATTCGCGAATAGTGTATAGGAATTTGTTCACTGAAAATCGATTCGTAAACAACATGATTCGTGTGTTCTCAGTGATTCGCTCTTGGAGGCGGTAAATTGACGAATATCAAAGGCCACGCATTAACACAAATGATGAATCATGCCAACGCGCATCACGAATCGTGAATAAATGCATGGTATGTATGCTCTGATTTGCGAATTGTTACAAACTACAACGAACTGGACGAATTACGCTTCGCACATAACGAATCGCGAATACATGCATAATAGTCTGTGGCAGGCTTAAGGTGTGAACATACAGATATATGCGCCACTAGAGTACACGGGAAATAATCCGAATAAAAAAAATCCGAATCGGTTCCGTGTGAACAGGCTCTGAATAATATTTAAGGAACAATTAATAGACTATAAGCTATGTATCTTTATTATATTTGAAATATAAGGCTTACTGCAGGTTATAGGGAATAACACAATTGGTATCACAAACAATAAAAAATAATGTAATGAACTTTTATTATAAACTGTGCCAAGTTATCACTTATCAGAATTATGCCATAATAATTTACTGCCTATACAACCTAATAATCTCATAAAGTAGATATCGAGCACAATATTTACAAAATACCTGTTTCTGAATAATAATTTTACATGTTAAAATTATTTCATAATTGTAAAATATATAATGTCAATTGGAATTTCAAAATACGTATTAATTAATATCTATTATATCGTTATACTAACTATGTATTTATGCTTATATGCATCCATAATTAATAAATTTCGAATACCATAGACGTACAAATTATATTAGATATACCTATTTGACATTTTAAAGAATTACAATCCTATTAGAATTAGTCAAATTTTGTTTTTACTATATTATTACGAAAACAATTTTGTTTCTTCCATTTTTATATTTTTATGAATACTGGATATAATTTATTTAAAATCATTTACTTAAAACTTTGAACTTACTCGTATAACAATTTTATTAATGTAATTTCTATATTGTGTATCAATTCGTACAACAGTAGGAACATTTATAACGAAATCCGCAAATATATATTCTAATAACCTCAAACCAATCCTGTATAGTTTACGCAAAAAACCTAGCTAGCACACGTCAACTTTCATGCACTTTTTTTTTGACTTTATTGTGACGTGATTACCAGCGTTACTGTGTCATCATGATTCTTTTACATGACAATGTTCAGTTGTTTTATCAAATAGCTATAGAGGAGGCTAATTTCGCCCCCGTAAAAATAGAGGCAATAAAAAGATGCAATGGCATCATGTAACACTATGACCTTTAAATTATTAATTTTCGAGATTATAATATTGGGAAGGAAAGATGTTAATAATTTCAATCAATGCAGTTTAGTAAATTCTTGAAATACAATAAAATAATTAACATCTAACAAATATTTTGAGAATACAGTAGACCTTAAGGTTAATTCCGCCAACGCGAAACTAACAAAAGAGCAATATTTTCCTCTGCGTCCACAACGTCGATGTATGTATGACCTATCGTATTTTCCTATTGAGATAGCTGCGACACTCAAATAATGTAACCCGGAGTGGCGGACTTGGGTATACTTGGGTTAGAGTCCTAACGGAAAGAGTTTGGCACCTCTCCCTGATCGTGTATATATTTGTCATCATTTCTACATGTGAAAAGAAGTCTTCCGAAGCCGGAGACTATAGATAGATGAGATAGATTCTGTGTGTCCATAAAATAAAATAACTAATTAAACAAGATATTCTATCTGAAGTTCTTTCGCCTGTTGACATCAGGTGAATCTCCATCTTGGAATTCCTGTAATACTTTTTTAGTGGGATATGGATAAGTGTCTCTAATGTCATTCCGAATTCTTCTTTTTATGTAGTTAATATTATTTGGTTTATTGAAATATACTTTAGGCATATAATATATAATAAGGGTATAATAAGGTATACTAAGCTATAATAAGGTATACCTTAGTCACACCTTATTAAGTTCTCGCCAGTGGCGAAGCGTCGATTTAAGCTGAGGACAGGATGTCTTGAATAGTTGAATCGCAAAAACAACTTACCTATATTTTTTGTATATCAATTCCATTCGCCGAGTTTTCTTTTCTGCAAAAATATCTATAGTTCCTCAAATAAATTTGCAGGTTTTGCCGCTTTAATTTTTCAGTTTATCTTCTAAAGAAAAATTATTAACATAACCACTCTTATTAATTAAAAAGTCTACTAAATCGGCAGTGTTTAGGGCCGCGATTATCCTTAAAAAACACTAATCACTACGATTAACGACAGGTCAATATTATAACCACTGTATTATGCAAACTGATCGATCAGGCTAGCTAAATTGCATATCATTTTTCGCGTACTCCCCCCTCCCCCCGTGTACCGCTGATCTCTTTAAAGTTCGTTAAATCCAAGGCGGTAGAGAGTCAGCCCAAACTCTCAGTGCGCAGGCCTGCCAAGTCTTGCGCACTGCCGGTTGCCGGCATCCCTGGGCTTCAATTTAAATGGAAATAGGTATGATAATATAAATAGAAAATGTTTATCATTCTGGCAAAGGCAAGTGGTAATATAAAAACGGAGTCTACCATCTAAAATATATAGGGTAGGCTGCGCTTTACAGCCTTAATAGACGTTTCGCCACTAATTATAGCTTAGTATACCTTATTAAGGATACCTTAGGCATACTTGTTTAGGACTAATACAATTCTAATAATAATGCAATCTGAAATTCTGAAATTATTGGCTACCTTAACAATATTAAATATTTTGGACCAGGTAAATTATTATCCCTACCTATTACCTATCTATAAAAAATAGGGCATACAATTCGTGGTACCTATAATTCGTACCTATACATTCACTTTTTGGGAGAACTGACTGTACTTCTATAATAGCTAAATGCCTAATACATAAATTTCTGTGTATTAACAATACCATTCATCCAAGAGGCAGTCTCATCGTAAAAAACAATATTATCTGTAACTTCTCGTTGCAGAGAATCCTCATATGGGAACTTCATCATTTAATTTCCTAACAAAATCTTAACTAGGTGCAATTTTTTTCATGTATTTTACTGACTAGATATCTAGCACTAAAATCAATGGATATTGTTTTCATTTTAAAAAGCACGTTTATTATTGAAAGATCACTTGTCCAATGGTTTTTGCGTAAACTACACAGAACGTATATTTTTGCGGTTTCTATTCTAAATATTTACACTGTATATTATGCTAATTTTTGCAGAACTGACTTCCTTAACCCCCTTTTTAACGTTTATACTCATTTTATTCCCTTGGCTGAAAATTTTAAGTTAAAGGTAATATAATCTTCTTTCTTATCATATCTATGAAGAGTATCACTTTCACACGCATAAAATAGCCTTTACATTCCAACCTAAATTTAGGTTTAAACTAATTTTATAACCGTCCAAAATAATCCTAACATCTTATTTTTAAATTTACACCTGTCATATTGTCCTATAAACTTTCCTTAATTAAGAATTCCGTAAATGGAATAAAAATGATTAGAACGTAATACTATGTCAAGTAAGCTACTTATGTATGTAATCAAGAAATAATTAGTCGCATAATTGCAACATAAAGCATTGATTAGCACGAGAAGAAGATATGACAAATAATAATTTAAATGATGATTAATCAATGTCATGAATTACTGAGTAAAATTGATGGTTCGGATGTAAAATTAGAATCCTATAAGCCCTCATTAACACATAATAGTTTCCGAGAATTTTTCCAATGAAGGAATATCAATATAACGAAGAACATTGGAATTAATCTACGCGTGTCAACAGAATAACTCAGTCTTCCTGACATAACAATCATAACATTGTTAGCATTTTTAGTTATATCGATTATCTTAAACCCGTTGTTAATGTTACTAAACTAATGTCCATTTTTTTTGGGGGGGGGGATTAATTCCGTAAATTTAAAGCCTAGTTAACCCCCATTTTTAAGTAATACTTTTTAAACGCTGAAATACAGCTTGCCTAATTAGAGAAAAAGTCAAAATACTTACAATATGTTAGTTATATACTTTTCTATATTAAATTATTCAAAAGTTTATATATAAGACGCTATATATAATTTGAGTATTTGTATCCCTTATAACCCAGAAAACATAAAGATAAAGATTTCATATAATTGCAGATACATGTATTTATGACTTACAAGCCGAGAATCGAGAAATTGTAAGTTACAGACATAGATCTTATCAATTTAGATGAAAACTCCACGGATTTGTTTCGGCGCCGGCGTTTGTCCTGGATCGGCGTACCGTGTACGGAACTGAAGAGAACTAATAAGTTCGAAACATCTGTCTGTCGTTCGGATTCCATCCGGGACAAATGTCGAATCCTACCCGTGGCGGGGATCCCTTTTCTATAAATTAGGTGGTAAATTTTTCTTCTGGTAAAACATTTTTTAATATTTTGTTGAATGAATCAGGAGTTACTTTATGCGTAAAATTTATGAATTATAGATGAAAATAAAAATCTCAAGTGAGAGATGGTACGGAATAAACAAATGGTCATATGTGCGATCGGCAGTAATAACTTCTTGTAATTTCAAGTATCACTAGATGTTACGTGGATAATTCATACTAATTCATCTTCATGTCAAATATGAATGTAATATGAAGAACAGAAACAATGAAAATAATCCTATACTAATTGATAAAAAAAAGATATTGAATTGTCATCATGGTGTTAATTAAACTATAGTTAATGTGAAACCTTCTCATCATTTTAATGATGGTTGTAAATTTCTTCAATATAAGTTTACTGTTTGACAGACAAATGAATAAACAGCACAATAAATCTGAATGAAAATTATTTCATACATATAATCTCTTTTAATTATAATTTTTTTCATCGTTAGTGTCTTTATTTCTTTCAGGGTTTAAGTTTAAGTGGCTGTGAACAAGAGGAAACTAATCAAGAACTAGTACAGGGTTTAATAGACGGTTATCCAAATCTTGCCGAAAGGTACGTGGTTGGTAGCGACACAGAAGGATCTGTAGCAGCAACTTCTAACAATGGAGGAGTGACGTGCATCGCTGGAACTGGATCCAATACGTTACTAATTAATCCTGATAGAAGTCGTACACAGTGTGGGGGGTGGGGATATTTACTAGCAGATGAAGGAAGTGGTAAGTAATTCCTATATAAAATATATGTGCTGATTTGTTTACTATATTGGTAATAGTATCGAATTTTTATCATTTTGTAATAAACTTTTTTTCTTCTGGACATGCCCATATAAGTGATAGAATACGAGCTTTGAAGGTCGTTGTACAATGATATAATTTTTCCGGACTATGATGTATTGTGTACAGCGTAAAATTCGTCTTGCCGTTCCACTGATCATCCTATTAGTTTCTTCAAACAAAGACTGATGTTACTATATTGCTCCTCTTTATATATCGTGATTCTGCTTCACTTCAATTATTATGTGGTGTGGTAGCTTGCTTGATTAGCCATAATTTTCTTCACTTTACGGTTATGTCGTGTAACCAACGAATATACATTTTTTCACGGCAGGGAATTTGATATGTTCACCGAATTCATTATGATATGACAAAGTTATGTTCACAAATTACTAATCTATAAGTGATTTACTTATCAATTACGTGATCGGTATTTATATATCTACTAATGTGAATATTCCACATTTGTAGCTTTAAATTATTTTTCTTATTAAAATAAATATTGAATTTGCAGTTTGACCAATTATTGAAAGTTATTAGGATATCTGCAGCGATAGACTTATTCTCCAACACAATGTTTTTGTCAGTATGTACTAGGAGTAGCGGTGATATCCTTAGGACAGAACCGGTAGAATTATCTTGTCAATTTACATGTAAATTTGTCTTTTAAAACCTTTCTTTGCCAGAGTTGTTGCAGAATTTCTTCAGAACGCATATCCCCCATAAGAAAGTGAATCCAGATATTTAGATATTTTAAAATTTAGATATTTTGCATTCTTACAGGGTCAACGTCCTATTACGTTCCTGCCCACTACTTGATTGATGACTTTGCTATTACGCATGGCCCACAATAACCGAGATGACTTTGATTTTTTTAGTTGGACTTTCCATAAAACTGTAAATAGTTAATTTCTTCGTTATCTTAACTGGCAACAGTAATAGTGGGGGGAGGGGGGGACGATTAATTTTCTTTTTCTTTTCTAATGAACTTTGATCTTAGAGATCATATATTCTCATATTACATAATTGTTCCCTTCTACACGTCCCCACTATTCCAATATCATGGCTACTTTTATATTTAAGTAAATTTGGTCAAGAAATTCCTTTAAAAACTTATATGTACCTTCTGTTAAAAAACTTTCAATGCCCAATGTTCCTTTTCTTAAGAAAAGCAATTAATGTTGCATGTTTTGAAATATCAACAGCATTATTAAAAAAGATCTTAGTCGGAGTCTTAAGTTTTATGGAAAAAGAATGAGATTTTAAGTTGGGAAAAATTCTTTTCGCGCGGTACGCAGCAATTGCATTTGCGCGTATTTTCGCACTACACAGTTTACTACAAACTCCCCAATCACCGGATTGTCTAACTAATTCTAATAAGTTTTACGTCCCACCATGAACTTTATCAGGTTAAAGTATCTTTAATTCTCATCGAACCTGCGAGATTGATATTTTGTTCTGCTGTAAATTAGCGTCACACTGCCACAAAATTACTAATCTTTTATATATTTTATATTTCTCGGAGGTAAACCCTGAGGTCTGATCGAAATTTTTCACAGTAGCCGCCACGGTTTTAAAAAAATATAATTTTTCTTGGGGTACTAGTCCCACAAGATCTTCGAGGAGCCTTCTAAAATGTTCCCTGTCTTCCTGTTTTTCTTTCAAATATTTATTAAGAGCAACATTTTCTTGCTTCCTTTTGGACTTTCAGGGTTGAAGTACAACACCGTCAGACCCTTGACTTTCTGGGCATGGTGCGATTTGTTCTGTAAGTGTTTGCAGAGATGATTCATGGCCATATGGTTGCTCATACACTTGCTCGGTTGAAGCACCTTCTCCATCTCCTTCTAATTGAGCAAAGTCAGTTTCTTCAGTCGAAATTGATGGTTCATTGTTGACTGTAGTAGGAACGTTCGTAAAACTGCCCCTTTCATCTTCCATTACAACTAAAAATCGCAACCGATCCCACCAACGAGATACTACCACGCAGCGTGGAACGTGTTGCGCTCTGTAGGAAAACAGTCCTATTAAATTCGTGGGGATGAGTGGGCGACATAACACGCTGAGCGTGTTACACCGCGTAAACATTTTGCGTTCATGTCGACGTAATTAGGACAAAACCGGTTCCTACTGCGCAAAAAAACGTGTCAATAGGAAAACAGACCTTTACTGCAAAATTGTCTTGATAATAAGGATAATACTGTAGTGACGCATTAAACTGGCGCATTAGCAGGGATAATGAGTGTGCCTCGATAGCTCAGCGGTCAGAGCAACTAACCGGAAATTGGGAGAGCTGGGTTCGATTCCCGGTCGAGGCAAAATGCACTTTTATCCGTGCTAATGCCAAAGTGGTGACCCCGACGTGATGTGATTCGTTCCAGTACATCCAACGTCCCTTACATCTCAAATTCGCGGATTCGATTCCCGTCCTATCCATCACCCTATAGTCCCGGGGGTTACCGAACAACGGTTCGTAAGAATGGCGAACGCGGTCACATTCCGTTAAATTGTATGGAGACAAACCATGTTTCTAGGGAGGGAGTACTGTAGTGACGCATTAAACTGGTGCATTAGCAGGGATAATGAGTGTGCCTCAATAGCTCAGCGGTCAGAGCAACTAACCGGAAATTGGGAGAGCCGGGTTCGATTCCCGGTCGAGGCAAAATGCACTTTTATCCGTGCTAATGCCAAAGTGGTGACCCCGACGTGATGTGATTCGTTCCAGTACATCCAACGTCCCTTACATCTCAAATTCGCGGATTCGATTCCCGTCCTATCCATCGCCCTATAGTCCCGGGGGTTACCGAACAACGGTTCGAAAGAATGGCGAACGCGGTCACATTCCGTTAAATTGTATCGAGACAAACCATGTCTCTAGGGAGGGAGTACTGTAGTGACGCATTAAACTGGCGCATTATCAGGGATAATGAGTGTGCCTCGATAGCTCAGCGGTCAGAGCAACTAACCGGAAATTGGGAGAGCCGGGTTCGATTCCCGGTCGAGGCAAAATGTCGAGGACTTTTATCCGTGCTAACGCCAAAATACCATATGTAATTCATAACTTAAAAAAAAACAGAACAGCAATTAGCTTTAAACGATAATATTAATAGGGTTTATTCAATATAAGAAACGCTTATATGGTACAAATACCATATCTACAACATTTTACTTACTATAATTTAGAAAAAGAATTTGCCTAAATAGTAGTTTCTTCGGAAACCCACTTTTCTATAGAATTTTATCAAATTTCGTGTACACATAAAGAATAAACTTCCCGAAATAAATTGCTAAAGTGAAAAACTTTTGCCCGTACAATAAAGGAGATATTCACTATCAAAGTTGAAACTGTTTGCATGGTTTGAATGTACTAGTTGACTAAAAGTTACACATTTACATCATAACTTGAAAATTTTTCTATAGATTTTTTCCAAAAACAATTCATCTATGCATTAGTTTATTATGAATTAAAAAAAACCGTTGTTGTCCGATTTGTTGAGAAGATAAAAATTTTTAAATATGCTAGTTTAAGCTTTGCTCGGTAAGTCGAGAAATTGTCAATAATTAGCGTTTGGCAGCGCAGCTGCATACATTTTATCAGACGCCACTTATGTTATTACTGAACATTCGTCACAAACAATATCTAAAACTGAATTTAGTCCTAAACGACTTGCTTTTTTTATTTTTTCAAGGGAAGAACGTTTTTACATTCACAGCATCTAAAAATGTTTGCCAAGCTCGCTAAATTCAACAATACGTCGTCCAATGCTTAGGTTAGTGACTCTGTTTCCTTTTCGCAAGATTCACTTTTGCAATACAATTTAAACGTTTCTGTATTACTTTCCGCTTTGCAAACTTTCCTTTATTGTCCCGCAACTGATCACGACAAAGATTAATTTTAAATTTTTCTATAAATTTTCTTTCACGCTACGAAACGCTTTTCTTTCACGCTTTATATTTTTGATTTTAGTGAAGAAAATATTCTTATCAACAAGTATACAAAGTTCTATAGTTTTTTTAAGATACCAATCATATTGTTAATTTAATTAAGTGTACTGATCTATACCATTGATTATCCTTAGCTCAGCATTTGGTAGCAACCTAAGCTATTCTGATTTTACTATTATTCCTTCTAGTAAAAACAAAATCAATATTTTCATATCGAACAGTAGATAATATCGTACAGTATCATACAGCAGATAATATGCAATAACTAGCCTGAATATAAATTTTTATCTATCCAACAAATTAAGAAAAATATTCAGTGACAACCAGCTATCAATACATTTATGACCTCTTGTCTATATTATTCCATGTGATGAAACTGTATAGTTTTGAATTAACCTTTTATTCGTCACACTTCGTTGTGAAATAAGTACTTTCCATTTTTCAATAATTCGGAAATATCACAGATATTCATTGTATAAGGTGTACTGTATATCATTCTATAATATTAAACTATTGAAAATCTGCTGGTGCAAAATTTTACCACTTGTAATAATGTGGTGCAGTGTAAAATTACAGCAAATGTAACAGCGGTGGAGGTGGTACAATTTTATTCGGGTACTATAATTGTAAACCTTAATATATCTCACTATAAAACTACAAAACTAAAATACAAATAAAGGAACTACCTAAAACAATGACGTGTTATTGCTAAGTACCATTCAATCTTAAAATTGTTACAATTTTCACCACTTCTGTTGAATCCATCATTAGATTTATAGTAGTTTCTTAAGGCCTGATGAAGTGTTGTTTTTTATCTTTTTTGTGTAGTGAACTTATTTGCAAAATATTGCTCTAGGTGTAGATTGCTCTAGAGGTCTATTGTACCTCCAATATATTTATCTCCAGAAGATATCAACAAAAGGTTGCGCATGCATTTTATATTGAATCGATCTCCGACCGATTATTTATTTGATATTTTTTATTTATTTTTCATTGGTTGTTATTTTTTCGCAAGATTTAGCTAAAGCTATTCTACCTAATCCTCGGACAGTCATGCAGGCATATTGTAAACATAGTTATACAATTAGGAAGTTATGATAAGAGATGTGTAAGATATAGAAGATATAAAAATAAAATTATCAAATAAAGGGCTATCGAATAACGTGTAATTCAGGTGATATTATCAAAATAACACAATACCGTGAATTATTATAGGGAATCTAGATATTTTTGATATAATTTAATCTTAGAAAGACTGACCATATCTATAAACATCTACATATCAACCCGGACTTGAAAGTAAGAGGGAGCCAACGTAGTTCTATGAGAACAAAAACCGACCAAAATTAGCCGATCCCGGAATTTGAATCCAAGACGCCCGGTTAATATTAAGGAAATAGAGAAGTTTTCATTGCAGAGGTATTTTATGCCAAACGATGGATTCTTGCATATATGATGATTAAATTACTGATAATTAATTATTATGAAACTTAAATGATTTTAGAATACAATTATATAAATTCTAAATTTAATAATTACACAAATTTAATTTAATTGTATTGTAACTAAGAACAAAAGAAATAGTGACGTCATATATAAAAGTACAAAATATAGTTTAATAACAAACATCTACATTTTTTATTTTCCAATTGTCGTTATATTTCTTTTGTCAAAGTAGTACAACGTTTAACGAACTGGAATAGAATGATTGTTAAACTATCAAGGTAATATTTTTAACTCTATTGCTTCAATTCAAAATGTTATGAATTGCTTAAGTTACACCAGTCAAGGCTAATAAAAGTTAAATCCTAATCTGCGCGTGTATATAAATATAACTTTAAATTGACCGACGAGTGTCAAAAGACGAAGTCATTGTCAGTAGCTGGTATTTTACCTAATTAACTTATTAATCCCATTACGGTTTCTAGACTTACACTTTGGTTTTGATAGATTTAAAAGACTTTCAATTTCCCCACACGCAATGTATTGACGATAATGAGGATTTATATTATAATATAATTGACATTTCGTAGAATGAATGTTTTACATAAAGTTGAAAACGTCACACAAAAAGAAAGAAAATCGCAAGTATTTAACAATTTCAAAGGAAATTTAAGGCGCCAAAAAATAAGAGAAATGCACATTTTTTCTATTAAAAGCAAACATGAAAATGTATTGTATAGAGAAAACTATTAGCCTTCAGGTTACATAACTTGATTTGCCAGCAAGTTATTTAATCCGAAACGATATAAATCCGACAATTTCTTAAAATCATAATTATCATACCGGTAACCTAGCAATAGTAGCTATTTATATATTTTTTGTAATATAATCCATATCATTTTGAATCCACATCATTTTGACCCAATATCATAACTGACTAATTCTAAGAAATTATATCGTATAAATAACATTATACTCGTAATATGAATACGCAGTTTTGCTATGAATTAATATCCTCTTTTTTACTTTTCCTATTGTTAGGATTAACAACCGTTATATAAAAACACTTAACACGCAATTTTAAAAGGAGTCTGGGTCGTGCAACTAAACATGAAACATGTAATGTCAAAGATATAATATTTTATTGATACATAATACACTTTATGAAACATGTTTAACCTATCAGCTTTTCCGGCCCCTCGATCTTCAAGAACACTAGAAAAAAATTAGAAAATACAGAGAGCAGACAAATTATTATCCGTAAATTGAATCTTCTAATTTCCAAAACCCGACAAATGTATTTTTAGTGAAAACTTGGTTTTGAACGACAGTTAATTCATCTTCTAGTACTCTGTTATTTGATACTATTTGCTGTGCTATATCTCATAAATGCAATCTATACTTGCGTCTAAAATATAGAGTTCGTTCCAAGAATATGACAAATTTAAATGGCGTTAAAGTTAAACGTGGGCAAATCCGAATTTGCCAATCACATCAACATTAAAAAACGTCACGTAATTATAATATGCTTGTGTAATCCTAATAGAGGGCTCGCTAGGCGTAATTCCTGTTAAAAATGAAATGTGTGGGGGTTTTTAAAGTAAAAGCTGCCACTGGTCTTATTTAATAGTTCATAATTTATTATCAGTCTGTGTGAAGTTGGCCAAAAATTGTCATGGGAAAAAGGGCGTTATTCAAAATTTTCGAGTTATTGATACTACATGATTGTCACAGTTGACATAAATATTGTAGCGCAAAAATAATCCCAAAGTCTGTAGCCGTTGCTTAAAAAAAAATATATTGAACAAACGAAAAAGCATTGACGTATATGGCGATTCAAAACTTTGAACGTCTATATCTCGGTTTGAGAACCTTTAAAAATCGTAATTTTTCGATGAATTTTGGTATTTATCAACCGATATTTTGAAAACGCGGCCTTAAATCAAAAAATACCTCTCTTGAAATACTGTGAACTGAATCTTTGCGATTCCAACGGTATGTCCTTTATAATTTTCTGACGTCGGATAGCTGAGAAATTTAATTAAATGTAAAGCAAATCGCAGATTTATTTTCGCTGCGATAGCCGGCCGTCGATCACCCGCCCGTACGTTGCGCGTCCCGCGCGCTGCAGTTGTCCACATTCTGGATAGTGTTTATTTACAAAATATGGACATAGTATCTTTTATGAAAGGGCTCTTTTATCAGTTCTAAAATAGGCCCTTCTGTAGCAAAGTAACTAAGATTTCGTGTCTGATTTGTTTTTAGTTTATAGTAAAGTACCTACTACATATTTCCAGTTAGTGCCCAGGTAAGCCCATGGTTGAAAACTTAAGAATGATATTAAAAACAACATAACAGACATCGTTTGAATACAGCTTGCTATAAAGAAAACTGAAAATGGATCAAAGTGGAAGTTCAATGTCTGAAAGTGAGATCGAGTCAACTTTCCACGTTTTACAAACAAAAAGTATTAAAAAATGTTTAATTTGTGGGAAGTCTTCCAGGAATTTCGCAAAGGGTTCTGATAAAACGTTAAGAACTATAAAGGAAACACTACAAATTAGAGACAGTATTTGTAAATCTGCTAGCACCCAATCGTTGCATCAAAATATTGCCAGCATTGAAAATGGGGACAAGAAATTGTTAATTTGGCATAAGTCTTATTATTGAAGTTACATCAGCAAAAAAAGTAATGAGCTTTTACGACGCAAATCAGAAAATATACATGCGGAAGAATCGAACATTCCTGAAATCGGACCTTCGGTAACACTACGAAAATAAAATTTTAATATAAACAAGTATTTTGTAAAAAAAAGAAATAATAGCCCAAAATTATAGCTCCATTATGAAACGTATCGGCGAAAATGATTTGATTGCCATGGAAGTAAAATATCATGCGACGTGTTTTTTAAAGTTTTGGAGGGTATTAAAAAAAGTAGGGATCCCCAAGTACCTTCTAAAGTTGAAGGCGAATATGTAGATCCTGTAGAAGCATTGCTTTATCAAGCATTAATTGCTGGATTTTCAAAAAAGAAAGGATTTTCTGTTTCGTCTATATATGCTAGATATACAGATCTTGGAGAAATATTATCTAAAAGACAGTTAATCGAAAAAGTAAAGGTTCATTTTGGTGATGACATTGAGATCATCAAGCCTAAAAAGGCTAATAGATCAGACGTTATTATGTCCTCGAAATTTTCATCAAAAGATGTAATTTTACATTCATTTATGGAAACTTCCGAGGAAGATGCTAATCCACTACAAATATTTACGGCATCGTCGGAATATTCCGTTTTGTATAGTGTTATTAACAAAATTAAGCTGGATATGGACAAAATTCCCGATTTTGACAATTTAAAAAGTTTGGACTTAAACAGCTATCGAAAATATATTCCTGAAGCTTTAGTGTGGCTCATCACTCTTGTAATTTCTTCTGAAAATCATCAAGCTACTGAAATACAGATTTTGTCTTTTTGCCAAGACATAATATTTGCATAAATGTACCAGCGTTTCATGCTTTTGCCGGATGCGATACAAGTCAATTTGCCGGCTTAGGCAAAAAACTGTTGGAAAATCTATTTAAATTCTCACTGCTTGCTAGATGATTTGGGCGTAACATTTAATGACAAAACCTTTACAAATATTCACCGTTTTACTCTGCAACTCTATACGAATAACAAAAACTTCTATCGATTACCTTCGTGGCCTATTGGCTATTTCAAAAACAGTAGACAAATTACCGCCTTCAGAAGATAGTCTACGACAACATTGTTTACGAGCACACTATCAGACCTACATTTGGCTTAACGCTTTAACACCGAAGCCAGTCTTTTTGAACTACTGTGACTATAGTTGGAAATTTGAAAATTCGGATGTATTTCCTGTTTTATAAACTCCTCCGTCAATACTAACAGATTTGGCAATTTTGACATCTTGTGGATGTAAGAAAAGTACTCTCACGTAAATTTTATTTTAAGACCAAATTACACATACCTGACGTCTTTTCAGATTGCCGAGCACAATGGTGTACTTGCAGAAACAATGGTATTTCTTGCACAGGATCATACGTGTTTGGGACAAAAATCCTGCCACGATGTAAAAACACCGGTAATGCCTTCTGTTTCCACAGATCTTATAGACAATGATGGCGAACCCGAATCTGACGACGAGTAAATTTTGCCATTTAATTTACAATATTAGGTATTGATTGAAATTCTTTCTTTTCCCTCATCCTCATTGGTACTTATTATTTATATGTTTATTTAAGAATACGTCAATAAGGGATCATGAAATAGTTTTATAAAAATATTTTTTTATAAAAATATTTATTCATGCTGTGAAATGGCTGCTATGTTCCGATGTACGTTTAACGTACGTACATAATTTAAGTTGTTACTATCTGTACGATGAATACTATGCTAATGATTTTTATAATAGTCATCATAATGTGACTTATATGGTTCTATAATTCATATAAAGTGATATTGCTGTTAACAACACGAAAGATGCAAGGAAACAGCGTTAAACGCAAGTTAAACTATAATTATTTCTCTCCGCAAAATGTGGACAAATGCAGCGCGCGGGACGCGCAACGTACGGGCGGGTGATCGACGGCCGGCTGTCGTAGCGAAAATAAATCTGTGATTTGCTTTACATTTAATTAAATTTCTCAGCTATCCGACGCCAGAAAATTATAAAGGACATACCGTTGGAATCGCAAAGGTTCAGTTCACAGTATTGTAATATTTTTTGATTTAAGGCCACGTTTTCGAATTATCGGTTGATAAATACCAAAATGCATCGAAAAATTACAATTTGTAAAGGTTCTCAAACCGAGATATAGACGTTCAAAGTTTTGAATCGCCATATGCGTCAATGCTTTTTCGTTTGTTAAATATTTTTTTTTGAAGTAACGTCTACAGACTTTGGGATTATTTTTGCGCTACAATATTTATGTCAACTGTGACAATCACGTAGTGCCAATAACTCGAAAATTTTGAATAAGGCCCTTTTTCCCATGACAATTTTCGGCCAACTTCACACAGACAGATAATAAATTATGAACTATTAAATAAGACCAGTGGCGGCTTTTACGTTCAAACCCTCACGGGGTGACATTTTCGGCGACGAAGCTCTCTACTATACGCTTACATTTCTTAGAGTGACGCCATTTGAATTTATACTGACGGTGTATAATTTAGCGGTTTGAATAATAATTTAAATTGAAAGCAGTTATTTTAATACCTCGTTCAGGTCGATGAAGAGTTTCTAAAGGCAGTGACATCGGATAAAGCTAGCAAACCAACTTCGTGGTTAAGCTAATGAAGGTAATCGCTGCAGAAAGAAGGAAGGTAAACAAACTTATTTCTTACTTTATTAAGGAATAGTTTGTTCTTCTCAGATACACAGCTCAAGACTTACCGTCTACTTTACCATATACTCTATCGATGTGTAGTACCTATAAAGAAAACACTTCTAACAAAAACTTTAAAATGAAAACAAATACTATATAAAATACCAGTACATCCCAGGTGTACTGAAGATAGAAATTATAAGAAAAACGTTTCAATGAAATATTGTATTGACCTTGAAAATTTCATGACATTTCATGACGATTTCATGACAGACAATAGATGGGTCATCAGAATAGAGTAGGTGACCAAAGAACGCTCAATGTTTCAAAGAAAAACCTTATAGAGTGAAATTTAAAACAGTTGAATCTCAATACAGTAGAAGTAGGAGCAGCCTATGCTTCAAGAATACTAAGAATAGTGTTATATATGCAATTTTCTTTGAAGATCTAGACCTCTGAAATAGTGAGTCATTCATTGGACCCTCATGCCACAACGTTCTAAGCCACGGTTAGGGAGGTACTGCAAGTGACGAGAACAATTATACACTACTATCAGGGAATAAATAGCAAAACCATCGGCATATTCACAGACAGTAAGGCTACTTTGACTATCCTAAATAATTTAGAAATAATTTCGAGCTAATTCTGCAATGTAAAGAGTCATAGGGCAAAAGTGATAGGGCAAATAATTGATATCACTTTATGTTGGGTGAAGGAACGTAGAGAGTTATAGAAATGAGGAGCCGGATAACTTGGAACGCTGAGGTTGTGTGATGTGCTAGGGACCTTTTGTTGGGACCTGAATCCGCAATAGCGCTTAGGGAAGCCACTCAAAGTTCCATGATAAAATACCACACGCTTAATTATCATCAAACTAATCTGAATGAATACTACTTGCTGAATACTAATAAAATAATTATAATATAGAGCACCCTCCGACTGTGTTTCCCTTTTTATTATTACAGGTTTAATTGATTGATTCTAATGGAATGTTGTGTGAGTAGAGAATATTTCAATATTTTCCACTGGTGCAGTATTACGGACTGTTCAACAAAAAACGTTATATATACATCATCTAAAAGGTGAATTATTTAATTCATTCATCATATCATATTGTAATAAAATCCATCAAGGCTCTGTTAAACTGAGTTTCTCTGGTCTACAATTTGAAATCGAAATTCTACAATTACATATATCACTGCCGAACATGCGCTTTATATTGAAACACCCCATATCCCCACTCTCTTACTTTATTTTATGAATCCCAAACTAGAAACGTCCCTTCGCGAAAACGTTCCACCCTCAGAGGTTATATGGATATCACACCTGCAGAATGTGACACCAACGAACCCCTGCTACCCCTGATCGATCCTCCCCAAGAGAGAGGACTTAGAAGTTCGAAGATTTAGCCTGATCGTTTAATTTTATCTAGTGGTAAGAACCTTGCTACGTTGTACTTTTAATTCTTACTCCCCAGATTCTTTATATAAAGTTTGGTATTACTTGTTTTAATTTTCTTATTTATGATCTGCTCTGGTTAATTTTATTTAATATTTTATTTGTCTGAATTCAAGTCTGATTTACTTTATTTAATATAATACTGGCAGGAGACAATTAAAAAGAAACTCAGTATCCACTTTAATTTACTTTTATGATTCAAATTGGATATGTGGAAATAATGTTCTTGACAAACAACAGAACTCTGTTATTTGTAACGGAAACTTCTGTTTAGTTTAAACAATGGCTGACATACGCAGAACTCTGCAATACGCCAAGAGGAACTCCTTTCGCTAAACACTCTGTGAATTTCCCCACTGGGGAGACATTAAAAAACCTAAGCCCAACCAGGAACTCGCAGTTAGCAAACGGCTTGTTTCCGTAGGTTGTGTACAAAATCACCTCAGTAAAGGTATTATATGTGAGACACTTGTCTCTAGTAATGGCTTCATGTCACGTACCCACTCGCTTTGAGATACCCAGGTAGAGACAACTAGCCCGATGCGAAGTTTTTACCCTTCTGTGGTAGACAAAGTACGCACCCTAGAGCGCTAAGCACTAATTATCATTATCATTTTAAACCACAGATAAACATCATCGATGATACGCAACCACCGAACGAAATTCACCTGTAGTAACTGCTAATATAAATTTAAGAGTTGAAGTCGAACCCTAGATATGTCAATGCCCCCGTATGGAGACGCTAACAGATGTTCTACAAAATGCAATACATTTTGAACAGAGGGTTGTTAGTCGGTCAAGAACTTTCCGTACGGTATTATTTACACTGGCTTAAATTAGGTGAATACATGGACGTACACCCACATAAACATTATAACTGTAGATGGATAACAAGCCCCCGCGATAGCCGGTTGGCACAATTTACCTAAACAATACTAAATAATGATAATTGAGTAACACGTACAGATTAATTTACGTTTACGAAAAATAGATGAATACCTAGAATTAAGTTCCAGGTGAAAGAAATAATTACAAATAAATAAATGAAACCAAGGGTGTGCCATAGCTAGCCTGCACATCAAACTAGAGCAGCAAATTATTATTATCAGAGAATTTACCTAAAAAGTATTTAATTATATTTGAGTACCGCAGTGATATAACGGCGCAGACATAGAGTTATTAATAAATAAATCCCCCCCCCCCCCCCCTAACAATAAACAGTATTCACGAGAATTTCAATATTAACGGAAATACGAATGATTAAATAACCCTCACCTAGTAAGGGGCCAATAGGCACGGCGTCGGAGACTTCTACCCCAGGTTCGCAACCCCTACTTTCGGTGACGTCCATGACGGAGGGCCCCGGACGACGAGTTTACGGCAACCCGGTCTCGTAATTTCCTAGTAGACAGCTTGGTTCGAGCAACGGGACTCTCCCGAGGCGGCGAGGTAGTAGACATGAAATGTGAATTTCGGGCTGCTATTCGGCTGATCTCCTGGACTATTTCTGTCTTCAGACCTGCGGTCTTCCTGGCTCCGGAACATCGGTTACTCGAGTCGTCGGATCTTCCTAGCTTCCAGTCTTCGGTTCTTCCAGTCTTCGGATCTTCGGTTCTTCTGGTCTTCTTCGGCTTCTTCTTCCCGGATTCACTTCGAACTTCTTCTTCTTGGATTCATTTTAAAACTGTCTTCTTACCCGGGCCTCAATATTTAAGCAAAATCGTGGTTCCCTGCGAGAGGGCTAACAGATTCCCGAAATCATCGGTGCGACGGAAATAACTAGTACGCGGGGAAACAGCGCACCCGATCTGGAAAATTCGACGGTACTTTAATGTTTGTAAAATATCTTATCAGATTTCCTGGGCTCTATTTCCATATAAAACCTTAACATACATATAAGGCCGATAATTGCCTATCGAAGAGAGATACTCACGCTAGCTTTGCTTATGTTACGCATACCTCGCCGCCGTCAAGTGCCTAATGTTTGAAGCCTAGACGCGTTTTAAGGCAAATATGGTAATATTATTTTCTTAATATTTTGTATTGAATATTTTAAAACTCTAATTTCTCTCGGAAAATTAATTTAAAACGCGCTTAATTATTATGACGCGCTTATTAAATGAAATGAAAATATTTTAGATACAATTTTATATGCCACATTAGTTTAATATGTTACGAACAAATTGAAAAATATCGCGTGATCTTATAGCCCGGGTACGGGACGTTTCAATATTGATCACTATTAACGGAAATAAATTTATAAAAAATCACTATCGAAAATGAGACCTCTTGTGCTAATAACAATTATTTTTTCACAGTATTATTGCCTTTAAAGATACGTATTTATGCGTCACCAACTGGGAATTAAACGATTTTTTAAGTTTTCAATTATACTGAAGTACTATTTAATAATTAAGTATAATTGATTATTAAGTATAATTTAATATTTGTTTAATTTCAACAAAACTCAACATGATCAAAGCACCGATATTTTCATTTTACTAAAGGAATCAGTCAATAAATGTTAAGTCAAACTCACAATATCATCCACAATCAAAAGTGAAAAGTGATCTAAGATATTTTTGGAACGATTCGAACTTACATTGGCAATTTTGTGGTTAAATGTTGCTATAACTAGTTAGCTGAACTTGATTCTATTGACAAACATATTTTTTATTCATGTATTTTCAAAACGTTGCTATCATAAACAATAAACCCTTATACATGATAACTTGTATATATCCAGAATACCATTTCTGGAATAAAAATATTTTAACGTTATTTTAAAGACACGGGAAAGGTTCTAACAGATCGATTTTTAATCTAACAGATAGTATTATTAAAGTCACGTTGATGAGTCGATTTTAACGACTTATAGTATTTGTTATCTAACTGATTGATTAGTTAAATGTTCTCGTTAAGCCATGAGATTATTGAAATACTTTACTTGAACGTGATTGATTATTTAAATGTATTAAATTAAAATAAATATTAAAAATATTTTGCATTCACTTGTTAGCAATAATTTAATCCGTAATGTCTAACTTTATTTAACTTAATATTTTTTTTCCTCTATTCGTACTCTTTCTTATAAATCATTAATATTATTTAGCGTTATTAAATATCCCTCGTTCATCAGACAGAGACACCCCAGAAAACATAAAAATAATGACGTAATATCTGATGATCTAGATGGGTATGGAATAGCGCCTTCTCGTCCAATTCATATCATAGGAAAGGTTTCGTGTTCGACTACCCTCGTTATCGTAATAGCATAATTTTACCTTATTACTTTTCCGCACTCCACTATAAGCGGAAAAGTAAAAAAAAAATGAAAAATCAAAATTTTTTTTTGGGTTTATTTTTCGTTTTTCGGCCTAAAAACCAAAAAATAATGGTTTTTAAAATTTTTTTGCTGTGTGTGTGTCGTCGTTGTCGTCGGGATTTCTTGTTAGCACGATAACTCAACTAAATCGTGTCGGATCGATCGGGTTTGGACTTATATTGATCGGGAACGTCTCCCAGACGACACCTATTGATTTTGAGGTGGCTAGCACACACCACCCCCTCCCTTGGGTCTATTTGAGAATTTTTTTTATTAGCACGACAACTCAACTAAAGCGTGCCGGATCGATCGGGTTTTCACTGATTCTGATCGGGAACGTCTCCCAGACGACACCTATTGATTTTGAGGTGGATAGGATACACTCCACCCTGTCCATGGGTCATGAGAAAGCACAACGATTGACTATTTGAGGATTTTTTTTTGTTAATACGATAACTCTAAATCATGTTGGATCGATCGGGTTTTGACTGATTCGGGTCAGGGACATCTCCCAGACGACCCCTATTGATTTTGAGCTGGATAGAACACACTCTATCCTGTTCATGAGTCATGGGAAAGCACAGTGGTGGACTATTGGAGAAATATATTTGTTAGCACGATCACTCAATTAAATCGTGTCGGCTTGATCGGGTTTCTACTGATTCTGATTAGGAACGTCTATCAGACGACATCTATTGATTTTGAGGTGGATGGGATACACCCCACCCTGTCCATGGGTCATGAGAAAGCACGAGGGTGAACTATTTGAAGAAAGTAAAACTGTCGCGTAAAACACATATTCTGCATTTATGTGTTGATTTATTTTTTCTCGGCCACTTAATTTCG
Organism: Rosalia funebris; assembly: GCA_037954035.1. Lineage (NCBI taxonomy): Eukaryota > Metazoa > Arthropoda > Insecta > Coleoptera > Cerambycidae > Rosalia > Rosalia funebris. The sequence continues at coordinate 22,470,223 of JAZFAV010000007.1, read as the reverse complement.
AGATAGAGATGATCCACGTGCAGAAAAGTCCGTTGTAAGGTTTTAAAACTGTTTATTTCTGTACAGTTGGTTCCCTCTAAGAAATTAACTAATTTAATTAAATGATCTGGAGCGTCTTCTATTAATTCTGATGGACAAATTCCACTTTATAGAGGTGGAGATGTTATGGGGGTACTTCAAAATATGGCTGAGTTTATCTTCTAACGTAATTTGACGAGATAGTGATAGTGATAGATTGATGATGTTCCTATCATCAATCCATCAAGTCCCTATGATGTATGGATCTTGAACACTTAATAACATGTCTGTATTCACACTATCTACGCAATAAAATTCTATTTTTAATTATTTAAAGGATTCAAATTCTTTGGCCTGTATGTAGCCAACTCCCCTTCTATACATATCCTTATAACCGAACATTAGCAATATTTTTACTTTTCCGCACTCCATTATAAGCGGAAAAGTAATGTAATCGTGTAAAGAGAAAGTGAAAAAACAAAAATTTTTCTGAGTTTATTTTTCGTTATTCGACCTAAAAACCAAAAAAAAGGTTTTAAATTGTTTCTGCTGTATGTGTCGTCATTGTCGTCAGCATTTATTCTTGTTAGCACGATAACTCAACTAAATCGTGTCGGATCGATCGGGTTTTGACTGATTCTGATCGAGAACGTCTCCCAGACGACATCTATTGATTTTGATGTGGATAGGGCACACCCCACCCTGTCCATGGGTCATGAAAAAGCACGATATCTATTGATTTTAGGTAGGATACACCCTACCCTGTTCATGGGTCATGAGAAAGCACGATGGTGGACTATTTGGAAAAAGTAAATCTGTCGCATAAAATATATATTCTCCATTTATGTGTTGGTTTATTTTTTCTCGGTCACTCAGTTTCGAGATAGAGATGTTCTACGTGCGAAAAAGTCCGTTTTAAGGTTTTAAAACTGTTTATTATTCGAAGCGTTTCCATTAAATATCACCTTGTTTGTCAAACTTTAAAAAAAAATTACTTTTGAAAAAACAATTTACTATACAGTCTCTATAGATGTATACGTACTGATTTTATATTAGTGTTTGTAGATATGTATGTATAGTTTATTTCATCTCTATTTACGAAATAAAAAATCCCAAACGGCTCTTATCTCATACCGTGGCTTGTTTTTATAGCTAGGCTCAGGTAGACTGTTCCGTTTATCGGCAAGATAAGAGTTCTTTTATTTGGCAAATAGCGATGAAATGAATAGTATATATGCTGTTTTTATTTTAGGGCAAATAGTTTATGTAAAAAAGTGTGATTTTAAATTCAATTTGTTGGTAATATAGACTAGGCAAGGAACTAACACCGAGTCCTCAGTTAAATCCAATGATATCAATGCAGAATGGTATCAATAATAATAGCGCACCCCTTGCAAAAATGCGCACCCCTGAAGTCACTCAGTGTTTAAGCAAATGTCAAAAAACTAAAGAATCAACCCCTAAATTTTTAAGTTTCTACATATTTTAATAAATAACTGAAAATCTATGGACACCCTAGAAAATTTTGTTAATTTGAAATTGTAGAGCACAAAATTTCCCATAAATATCTCCTGAAACACTTTTCCATACGTCTATTTGTTTAAATAATAGAGCGCGTTGAAGTTGCGTCACGAAAAAGTCGATATCACCAAAATATTTTGGGTCAATTTATTGTATTAAAAAATCGTTATTCTCTAAAAACTCCAAAAAATTTACAGGCTTTCTGTTATAATGGAATAATAGATTTCTGGGCAGAAAGAATTTTTTTAACTTTTTTTGTTTATATAACGACCCCTTAAATTTATTATTGAAAAAAAATCTGAACTGATAATAACTTTTGAACTAATTATTCTACAGAGATCTGTCTAAGAGAAATTAGTAAGACAATTTATATGCCTTATGATCGTGAAAAGGTCGATCTCTTATTATTCGTCAAAAAAACCAATCCTTTTATTTTTAACTTTTGAATTAACAATTTCAAATCAGTAAGCCAGATAATGAATATTAAACATTTATGCAAAGTTAATGATTTTTTCGATCTTATGTCAAATAAGCTTTTTTGTTTTTTATAAAAAAATATTATTATAAACAATAGTACTTGATTCATTTTTTTTATGTAGAAATCGTAATCCCAAGTACCATATCAATAACAGTGACATTGACCTTAGTATTAACAGGCTTCAACAAATTTTAAATACATATTTTTCCTCTGACCTGTTATGAAAAGTACCTATGTAACCTTGTGCAATTCATGTAGAGTAGAACATGCGAGCCTTGATATTAATTTTTCTTACTCGGATGCATTCTATTTAGTAACTATGATAAAAATAGAAGTAACGAAAGATGTGAAAATACTCAACCAACCTTTCGTTATTCTAAACTCATATAGCTATCTTATCAGATAATATAGTTTATCTATCTACATACTGAATATAATGTTATTAAAGACTTATGAACACAACAAAACGTATGTTACTAAAAAAAACAAAAACATGTGTAGGACTAATCATGCGATTACTTTTATATTAGACTTATGTAATTAAATATATTTCATTATAAGTAGCTTTTTAGAGAAAGTTTAATAAAACCCGGAATGTTTTGGTTTATTTATTTAACGAATATATTAGAGCACCACAATATATATGGCAGATTATACAGGGTTGGCCAAATGTGTGGAAATACCAGATTTTTGGCTAAATCATAAGTTGAATAAAAATATCCTTAACAAAAGATTTTGTAGTTGTTTTATTATATTGAGAAACGTGCGTTGATTTGTAATAACTACCGAAACTAATTTTTCGAAACATGACGCATCATCAGTTTTTTTAAATGGACGATATTTTTACATTTTCAGAGAAATACGTTTTCAACAATTACAATGATATAGGATTCGGAAGGTCACGACTTTCAGTTTCTTCTATATATTATATCTTCTATGTGTTCTATCTATTAAATAAATTATAAATAAACAATATAATATTGTATTATGACGTTTGCATCAAATAGTTGGCCTGTAGTTCGTTTATATCTTACTATTCATTTCATCTCTATTTGCCAAATAAAAAACTATCTTATCTTGCCGATAAACGGAACAGTCTACCTGAGCCTAGCCATAAAAACAAACTACGGTATGTTTTGAGATTTTATTTGGCATATAGCGATGAAATAAACTATACTTTGTCTTTTGCACGGCCATCCGACAAGAGATACTAATATTTTTTGGTTGTCATAGTTTTTCTAAGTTTCATTATTAAACAACAAAACATTCCTGTTACTGTTAGTTACAGTCAATATTGTTAAATAGTTTCTGTCCGTTTACAATATTAACATTAGTGTTTAATCATTGACGAACTAAGCGAATGTACTATTGGTTTTAGAGACGAGCAATTATGTATGCAAAATTCAAGCAATCTTTTTAATGCATAATCCTTATATAAAATTTCTTTTTTCAAAATCAACAGTTCAAATATTGTGAAATAAATTCAGGTAACACGAAGCTTTAAAAATTCATCAAAATCCAATCGAAGTAAATTGAAAACAAATGAAGATTATAAATTTGATGTTCTTAATTTGCAAGAAGAATCGAGAACTTCTGTACTAAAACAAGCATTATATCATTGTGTTAGCAAAAAATCGATATTTCCGAAAATTTCATCCGTCTAAAACACATTCAACACAAGAATTAAATGCAGATGAACCTGATTAAATAATTGTGTCAGGAAATGATGAATAACACTGAGATTAATGGTAACTTTTTAAATTATGCCTAAACGACTTTGTAAATCAACATGACTGTCGATATTGAGCAGATTAAAATCATTACCGGATGCAAAAAAGTCACGCCCAATACCACAGAATTAAATGTATCGGCGGAGATAATCAGAGGAAACATCATCAAACCATTCTTTCGTCGTAAATAAAATTTAAACTTCTGCACGAGCGAGTTATTCCAACATTAAACTGCTTATTTCAAAATCATTAGTAAAATAAGTCTAATTATGAAGTACACGTACAACATTAAGTGTCCAATAATTTATATTAATAAATACCATTTTCAAAAGTTATTTAATACTCTTTATTTTATTTAATACTTTGCTACCTATTTTTCGTTTATATGGTGTTGCGATGACTTGAGGTCCGGATTTTGTGAAATAGCATGAAAACAGCTATCTCAGGGAAAGCAGCTGGTCGTGGATAAGGGGACCAACTTTTGATTAGTAATTGTTTTATTAATATATGTAGTAATTAATTACAGATATAGTGTTGGCGCCAATAACTATTAATTCATTATAAACGCTACCTTTCATTTAAGTGAATAGTTACCGGTTGCCACTATTCTATTAAAACTGACACCATAAAATAATTGAAAATTATCTATTCTCGCAAGTAAAATACATACACGTTTATCTTAGGGTATATATATATATATATATATATATATATATATATATATATATATATATATATATATATATATATATATATATATAATCAATAGAAAAAATATAAAAATACAATTAGCAATTTTTAGTTTGTTCCAGTAAAAATAAAAAAATCGCAATGTGGTACATAAAGAAGAAAAATTAAAAAATACTTATCTGTCGGAGAACTAAAGCATGGGCCGCAGATAAGGTGACATAAGGTGGTGTCTAAATTCGGTCCGGCGATGTTGGTGAATGGAAACTTTGCTGCGCGTATATGTTCTCCTCAAAATGAAGTCTCCTGAAAGGCACAATCCTCTCAATTCATTTTCCCAGCTCTGGTGTAATAATCGAGAACACTCGGAGGGCAAAACAAGGTACCAAAAAGAAAAACGAAGAAAAGATCATATCGATGTATAGGTGTAGATTTATACCCCACGGATTGCATTCGGCATTTGTCCTGGATCGGCGTACCGTGTACGGCACTGATGAGAACCAATAAGTTCGAAACAGCTGTCTGTCGTTCGGTTTCCATCCGGGACAGATGCCAGATCGATCCTACCCGTGGCGGGTTTTATTTTTTGAAAAGGAAGAAAAGGGAAAAGAAACAAGAATAAAACGGAATAAAATGGGAAATAAAACGCATTAAAAGGGAATTAAAAAGGGTATTCAAAAAAAAAAAAAATACAACGAATAAAAAACATAGCAAAAAGAAAAGAAGAGCCCTGAAAATGTCATTAAACTAAAAAAAAACTTCCAAAGGTTAATCTACTTACTCTAGATGTGGAGCGGCTTAATAAGTTGCCCAAATTCTCAACTTTCTCGGCGATTACTCGTAGACGTACGCTCTAATGATAAAAAAAAGAGACTCATATTAATATATTAATATTAATATGAGTTAATAACGTTTTATGAGTCTTAGTTTTATGAGTCTTAATATTAATATGCACGTTAATAGTAAGAAATATTTATGTGCAGAAACCATAAAAGAAAACTTAGAGGTCAATTTCAGTTGAATCCGATACAAACTCGAGAAGAAATCTCACAACAACTACAACGAGAAAACTTCAGTGGTAAGTCCTAAATTGTGAATCCCAGCAACCTGGAATACAGTCAAATTATACTAAAATATTCAATCCAAATCACCATCTACACTTGACTGTATAACTAAACAAGCGGACGAGTAACCGGAGTAGCTGAACTAAACCGTTCCAACAAGTGACACAAAAAGAGTTAGATTAACCAGGGAACAAGAAAACGCAGAATAGATACTAACGAACACAGAATAAAAATATATGACATTACATTCAGGGGATTTCAACCTGGAGAAAAACAAAATAAAAAACAGTAAACTAAAACATATATGAGTATCAGATATATTTAAAAAAAAAAACGTAACTAAAAAAACCGCAAGTCGCAGATCTATCAAACCCTATATATCATTGTACTATTCATTTCATCGCTATTTGCCAAATAAAAAACTCTCATCTTGCCAATAAACGGAACAGTCTACCTGAGCCTAGCCATAAAAACAAGCCACGGTATGTTTTGAGATTTTTTATTTATCAAATAGCGATGAAATAAACTATAATTATGAAAACATATGTCTGAAAATGTAAAAATATTCATTTAAAAAAACTGCCAGTAACGTCACATCTCGAAAAATACTGTAGCTATTAGAAATTAACGTACATCACTGAATAAATTAAAATAACTACAAAATCTTTTATTAAATATTTAACCAGGAATTGTGTGTATTACTGTGTAGAGATGGATATAGATATACTAATTTGTAAAAAATCAGTGATATTTAGACCGTCTAGCTGGGACTACGATATTATCTATATATTATAATAATGACTATGCTTGTAATCACTTCTTTACAATTTAGATAGTTGTCGATTTCATTTTTTTTTATCTAAAACCCTTTATTTGATTACACTGGAGAGCTACAGATTACCTACTTGATTATTTTCATAACACGAACATTATGAAATCAATCATTTTTATGATTAAATGATTAGTATCTGATATTTATTAAGCCACTTCTGTACAGTTTTCTGAAAACATAGGTTTATTTTTAGATTATATGTATTTTTTTGTGTTGTTTTGTTATACTTATCGCAATTAGTTTCAAATATGTACTATAAATTATTGGTTTCTATTTAACTATGACTTTGTATCTCATTCAATTTTCGTTTATCCTTCCCTGCTTTCAGATGTAATAACTTTCCAGTACACGATTTAATTTAGTAACAACAGATAAAGGCAAACAATAGTATATCAGTATGAGTAGTCTTGGAAAACAATTTCATTAATCAGATGAAAGAACAACATATTTACGGACATTATTAATTTATGCTCTGTCAAGAACATTCTAACAGATGTGAAACACATTTAAATTTCTTATGTCATAAGTTTATCACTTGCAAGTGTTTCCAGACATTTTTTTTGACTGAAAAATTTTCATTCAGTCACGAATATTTTATGTAGATCCACGGGTGCACATAATTAATGTGCCAATTCGGCCACGTTTACACATATACTTATGTAAACACTCAGGTGAAGTAGCACCCATACTAATGGAATATAAACCCTAGGATTTTAAACTGCTATCACAACTATCACAATTAATATAAAGATGCAAGATATAGTCTATAATTACAAAGAATTACACAAGGCTACTTTCTTCACGTTAAGGTGCCAGTCATGACGACTTTGTTTCAAACATATATATATATATATATATATATATATATATATATATATATATATATATATATATATATATATATATATACATTACGTAGGCAATGAGAAGTAAAATGATGAAATTATGATTATGAATACATTGCATGATGCGCATTGCACAACGAAGTTAGCATCATCAGATAGGAGATGGTTAAAATCTTTCAGTATATTGGTTTTAATTATCTCTTGACTCTTGGCGATGACAACTTGATTGGTTTAAAACTTTATTGTAAGACTCTGGTTTAAAATTGATGACAGTATTGGTGAATAGAGGTAGAAGAAATAGAGGAGAGTATTGATGATAAAGATACTCAGCTGGATCTGGAAATGGTTAGAGGTCATTCCATTAACGAACCGCAGCACTTAGACCCCTTATCCATTCTCCCTAAAAAAGGTTATCCCACTTATGCCGTCAATCGTCCTATTTTTGCCAAATATACAATGACGTCGCCTGGAGGAAGTTCCCTAACATTGACCATAGTTAGTCAAGGTTTTCAATGGATTCCCAAATAGTTGAAAGGGTAGGGTTCACAAAGTGTATGTTGCAAAGTTTCACCCTCCTGCTGATAGCCTTTTCAAATGGACATATCATTCCGCTCCATATTATGAAAATTCGATGTACGATTAGAATTCCCGTCACAAGACTTAAGCTCTTCCTGGGCATTGCCAAGGAAGTTTGTACTTAAAATACGGCTAGGGTATCATTCCGTAGCAAACTAACAGCTTTCTGTCTCATCCCACAGTTCCATGAATTCCCTATACATATCATCTTCAATTATTTTATTATTGGTGACATCTATAGTGTACTAAGCGTTCAAAATCTATGAATACTTAGACTAACAACCATTTTAGTCAATTTGTCAGTTTACTTGTTGCCTCCATACTGCGCATTTTCCTTTATCCAATACACAGAAATGTTATTTATGTAAGTAATAGTTCCAATACGTGGTAGTATTATATACTGCCCCTGTTTCATTCCTACACTGCCCATGTTCAAAATATACTCACATAACAATGATGGTTTCGAAATAGTTTTAGTTGTGTAATGCCCTTTCTAAAATTGTATTAGTACTTAAACCTTTTGCCGCAAAAGTGGAGCATTTTTGATCGAAGTTATACCGAAAGCTAATACTATTATTTTTAATGTAGAAAGCACCACCCACACCGTTATTGGATTTAAATCTATCCGCATAAATTTGAGAGTTGTTGTTGAAACCTGTTATGATTTCATAAAATGTTACATTGTTTATGGATATCTTATAATCGCAATAGATTATGTGTACTTTGTAATAAAATATTTCATATGAGACCTGAGAGAATGTCAGGTAGTTTCGGCATTAATTCTTTCGTGATTTGAGATATCGACAAATATATTGGCAAAAAGGCGATTTTTTATTTTGCTAGCAGGGAATTTTTACTCTGTTCGATTCCTTTTCATTGGTGGCTTTATTTGTATGTACCATAATGCCATTAATAATCTCGCAACATTAAATGTATTAAATAAATTTAACATTATAATACTTCAGAATATTAGTTGTATTCTGTATTTTGAGAATATGTAAGGAGTATTTTCTATTAAATGTACTCGTATTTGAAATAACATTGATGATGAATAGAATTATTTATTAAAACATAGTATTGCATCGATAAAGAATATGTTCATCGTATAGGTTAATACTATATTGTCAAGCAGAATTGTACACAATAATAATATTTATTTTCTTTTCTAGCCTGGAAGATCGCATATCGAGCTGTGAAATACTGCGTCGACGATTTAGACAACTTCGAAAAGCCTCCATTTCCAACAGACAAAGTGTGGAGTCTAATCAAGGAACATTTCAAAATTAAAAACCAAGCCGACATACTTGTATCGTTTTATCAGAATTTTGATAAGGCATACATTGCCTCCTTATGCAAAAAATTATCGGAACTAGCGAGAGACAATGACGAGCTTAGTCAAAGTATTTTCACAGAAGCTGGAACGCATCTTGCACGAAGTATATGTGCTGTTCTCCCCAAAGCTGTTCCAGAACTAGTCAACAGGGAAGGAGGCATTCACATCCTATGCGTCGGTTCTGTTTGGCTAAGTTGGGATCTACTTAGATCTGGCTTTATGAACTGGATAGAAAACAACACGTCAATCGACGAAATATCATTAATGAGATTAACAACGGCGATGGGAGTAGGAGCAGCCCTTATGGCAGCTGATAGATTAGAATTGCCTTTGGAACGAGATTATTCCAAAAATTATACAGTTTTTTATCGATACAAACGCGGTGTTTCTACCATTAATAATGGTGGTGTATAATTTTATAAAAAATAAAAGTTTTTATTTAATCATGTCAGTTTTCTATGAAAATCTCTGTATTTTACCTATTGTAAACCCCGTTATCATTTTAGAGTTAAGCCCAAGTGTAGATAGTTAATATTTAAACATAAGATAACTGTCTGAGATAACTGACACAGGTTTAGAGTTAAAAATATAATTAATTATTTAGTTTAAGTGAATACATTGTGTAGGATTTAATAGTCCCCATCATTGAAAATAGTACAAAGCATAGGTACATGAAACTACTCCCGTGAACAGGCAAAACATTATTATTATCAATTAATTTAGTAAAATAATTAGTTGAAAATTTAAATGTTATACGACCATAAATTTGGAGATAATGTTCTATAATTTTATGCTTTTATTAAAATGATGAAAGATATTTTATTATATTTTATGTTGTTCATTTAATTTTAAAGGAGAAAATAATGTTTACAAATAAAAAAAGAAGATGAAATTATTGTCATAGTTATTATTCTCGATAGTGTGGAAAATATATTTAATACAGTATTTTATGCCAACAGTTGAAACGTAATTATTTTCATTACCTTGATGTAAAGAAAGAACAGCAAATTTTATTTAAAAGGTACTATGTGGGGTGAGTTTTTTCAAAGGTAAACATCTCTATGTTTCTGTTAATAAGGGGTTTGTTATACTTATAGGTTAAATTTAAATTGGCATATAAGTTACTGAAACTGCAACTGAAAGACAAAGAGAAATATTTTAAATTACTTCCAGTTTCACCGGAAGTGCTATTAACTTCGAATTTTATCCACGTTGTCAAACTTATTGTCGTTAACAGCAGCAGGCATAATACGAGGTGCGTTCATGCTCTGAGGTCTTCGATTTTTTTTCATGACTGTGAGCATATAGACACACGGTCTGGTTTACAATACGTGCGAAGCCTTTGTGAAAGCGTGACAGAACTGGCAGCGCTGTACCTCACACAGATCTAGCGATGACGGCGAGAATAAAGAGTGTTGACATTTAAAACGGTGATGTGTTCGTTACAAGAACAGCGAGTAATCATTCGTTTTCTCCACTTGCGTGGTGCGACACTCACTGAAATTAATCATTGACTAAGACGTGGTGATGATGTCATAAATATGAAAAATCTATGTTCGTGGGTCAGACAGTTGAAATAAGCCCGAACGTCGTGTGACAACGAACCAAACCGGCTCGGCCGCGCACCAGTCGACCTAACTTGAGAAAGCTTTGGAGGATCGCCTAGTGAGCGTGAAAGCCATCGCCTGAAAATGCGGAAAGTGTTCAGGTGGGTGCCACGAATGCTGTCGGATGACCACAAGTCTGCGCGCGTGGCAATTTCCCAGGCAATGTTGACACGTAATGAAGGCATGAATGGGACTTTATTTGCAACAATTGTAACAGTGGATGAGACATGGATGCCGTTCTTCAATCCTGAAGCGAAGCGCCAATCAACTGAATGGAAGCACACGGACTCACCGCCACCAAGAAAATTTCGGGTAAGTGCCAGTGCTGACAAAATGATGGTGACCATTTTTTGGGACAGCAATGACGCAATCCTAACTCATTGCGTTCCAAAGGGCACTACGGTGATAAGTGCAGCCTACCGACATGTTTTAAAGAACAAGCTCCTTCCATAACTGCAACAAAAAGGGCTGGACAAGGCTGCACGTGTGCTCTTTCATCAGGACAGTGCACCAGTCCATCGAACGTATGCCACACAGCAGTTTATTCTTGAAAACAACTTTGAAGTGCTTTCTCATACTCCCTACTCACCAGACCTGGCTCCTATCGATTTTTGGCTTTTCCCAACGATGAAAAACACTCCGTGGTCGCACATTCGCCAGTCGTGCCGCTATTGCATCAGCGATTTTCCAGTGGTCAAAATAGACTCCTAAAGAAGCGGTCGCAACGGCCATGGAATCATTGCGTCAACGTTGTGAAAAATGTGTACGGCTACAGGGAGATTACGTTGAAAGGTGACAGAAGTTTCAAATTTTTTGTATGATTAATTTGTGAGAAACAAATTTGAAGACCTTAGAATTTGAACCCACCTCTATTTCAAAGGCATCATTTTGTCAAATAAGATGGACCAAATGAACTAAAATTTGTTTATGCATAGCAAGTTCATTTCGATTTTAGAAATATGGTTCCATTTGATTTTTTTACAACTAATAGTTCTATAAAACTACACAAAAAAAATACAATTAAAGTAAGTTAATGCCATTTCCAATTAAACTGGAATGATCAAATAAAATAATTTATATCCGCTGTTCAGTAGGTTTAGGTTACACATCATTATAAAAAGTCTAAAGAACCTAGGTAATAAACTTACTATTAGGAAAAATACAGAGGTGTTTGCCTTTAAAAGTTACCGGGTGTATTATATTTTTATCTTCACAATATAATATGCCCAAACTGAATTTGAACTACTGCAGTATCTAAGCATATTTACCACATTATCACCGTACTGAAAATTATAAAAAATAAATAGTTTTATTTCCAATTATAGCCCACTCGACCATACAACGAGTCCACTACGTATAGTATACCTTCTATAAGAATCGTATGCAAATAATATATATTATCCTCGTAGAGATCAACTTATAAAATGTCAGCAGCTATGTTTTTAATGAGGTTGCAAACATTTTGCAAGTGATACTTGCAAATACGAAATGTTGAATGAAAGATAGTGAAATTCTCATGTTGAATGGACTGCATTTATTTTTGCAAATGCCTTAGAATCTTTAAATAAGTGAGAAAGGAGTTAGTTGGAAGTTAAGTTAGTTATAGGTTAAAAGAAATACGATACAATTGCGATCTATAATAGGCTGCAATGTCAACTACTTATACAATCAAAATTGTCCGCTACCAAGCTAGACAATTAACTTGGCAAAAAAATAGAGGTCAACTCATTCAAAGAGGTTAATGAGAACAATAGAATCCCTAATTGATCAAAACTATAATTAATGGAATCTACAATAAGGAATTTAGCAGCGAGGCAAGTTACAAGCAATCATCACCAGTTACCCTTTATCGTAATATTAATTTTGAACGTTTTCTATATTACTCTTATATTACTATTTTTCGGTAAGAATAGTTTAACTAATTTCTTGGAAGAAATTGAAAGGAATACGTATTGCTAGCGGTTTATCCAAAGATCAGTTAATTCAATCGGTTAGTCGACTATTTGCGGATGATGCCAAAGAGAGGTATCTATTTGGCGTAGGCGTAATGTTATGACGTGAACTGAAAATTCTGAACCTGTTTTAAAATATAAAACCCTTTCTAATAGAATACGAGTATTAGGTGGCAAGTTCGAGAGCGATCTTTGAAAATGTTTAAATGTACTCGGTGAACACCCTGAACACTTCACAATGTGAAGATGAACTTATTTAACAAACTAAGTCAGCTATCGCACGAAGATGTTCGTGTCTCGTTTATTTGTAAACAAATGCTACCTCACATTCAAATGTGATTATCCACTCATACGGTATATAGGATCCCGAAATTAACGTGCCTTAATCGCGATATCGGACAGACTAACTCGCACCTACTAATTAATACCCACTAATTAATTCCACCTACTAATTATCGGCAGATTTTAGAACTAAAAAAGGTTTACCCCAAACCTACGGGTGTAAATAACTAACTAGTTGTTCTGGAACTTGAAGAGTTGGTTTAACAATATGTCGACTTTAAACATAATTACAATAGTCCTCACGAATAAGTCTATAATCATTTGTTGGAATTGTAAACGATCCAAACACAAATTAGGGATTAAGGAGCCTCATCGAGGCGTGTTATTCTTCCGCTATAATAATGATCATGTTTTTAGCGTAACCTATTCAAATTACTCAAAGGTAGCCACTGCAAGTCGTTAGTATGTTGCCCGAACGGCCCTCCATCTATTTTTGAGACGGCTGTTTTTTCATCTATACTTAACTCAGAGGCGGATTAAATGTCTAGAGCGCCCTAGGCAAGCACTTCATCGGCGCCCCTCTAGCGTGAAAGTCGGAAGGAACGAGGAATTGTCTCATTGCATAGCTGGTAGTTGGTGATTATACTATTATATGTGAACGAGTGAAGGGCATCACTTAACACTTTGCTTTATTAAAGAGAAGGCAGTTTCGGTCACTCCAAGATAATATTAGTAGGGATAATTAGGTAGGCCAGGACACGTGTACTTACCCTTAGGCGTGAATTAAATATGTGATGAGAGTGAAGAAAGCAAGATGAACAGGACGAATATGGAAATCCATGATGCCTCTCTGGAAAACAGATCTGACTGTGTATGTGTGTTGACAGATGATGGTGTGTTATCATTAATTATGTAAAAGCTTAAAAGAATTTATTAATATTTGATAAATAAAAAAATTAAAGCTATGAATTATTTATTTAAAAATTGATACTAATCACATTCAATGTCAATTGTAAAAAAAAATAAAAGTTTCTGCGTCTACATTTTTGTCTTGCGAAATTGTCAATAACATCGTCATAGTTTAAAGATAGCAATAAGTTTGATTCAATGTTAAGTATTGCTAACGAATTTAATCTCTTATCTGTCATGGTTGAGCGAAGATAATTTTTCACTCTCTTTAGATAGGAGAAACTCCGCTCGCTACTGCAATTGATGACTGCCGTCGATACGCACATTCTTAAGGCTATATGAATGTTTAGGTAAGTTGTTTCAAGTTCTTTATTTCTTAGAACCTGTAAAATCGCGTTGATTGTTCGGAACAGTTCTCCGTCTCGAGCTATCGTTGTTAAATAAGAACGTAGATGGATACATTCATCAACAAAGCACTTTTATAAATCACCAGAATACATTGTTACTAACATACTTGCTCTATTTTGAACTTCTTCAGTGTTCAAATTGATCAAATTGCTTAAAAATGAAAATTTACTGCAAAAATTGCTCTACTCTTCTCATCTCTTTTGAAGTTCAACCGCAAGTCTGTCTATAATTACTAGATATACTGTCACTCTGAATGTTTCCCGACCATAAAGAAGTAATATCTTCGGCAGATTCATCTGCTGTGAGTTTTCTCTTCTGTACCCTCTTTGTATCCTTTTCATATTCTTTGACTAATGAGAGTTCCAAAGCTTTCTGTTCATATTTATTAAAATTTTCCCCTTCTGCAGAAATTATGTGAATTAGACTGTCATACATTTGAATAACTGTACAAATGTCAATATCAACGGATTGTAATTTTTTGTTGGTTTTGTTCATATGAACCAAAATAAAACCCCAAAACACGATCATGAAAGCAGTTTCTAGTCGTTCTAATTTCAATCTTATGCCTTTAGCTTCACATACAGCAGAACGTTTTTGCTCAGGATTGGTCTCGATAGCAATCAAAGCATCGTAAATTTCTGGAAATGACTCTTTCAAACATTAACAAGCATCTGCTCGAGCTGACCAGCGTGTGTCAGATGGATTTTTGACAGTAGTTTTGTTTTCTTTTATCATTACCTAGGAGTATTTGTGATTCTAGAGTTTCCCATCTCTGAGTTGAAGCTGTAAAAAATATGTAAATTTCTTGAAGGAGACCAAGGAACCAACAAGCTTCTTGAGCGCATTCAGCGGCACATCCACCCACTAGGTTAAAGGAATGTGCGGAGCAGGGTATATATTCTGCTAGGGGACATAGTTCTTTTTGTGTAAGTAGGTGCATACTTACTGACATAATTAATTTTGTTATTTTTTTCTTTGTTTAAAAATTCCGCGCGCACCCCTTTGTAACCTGGCGCCCCTAGGCACGGCCTAGTTATCCTTATGGATAATCCGCCTCTGACTTAACTTCAATGATAAAGTGGTATTCGATTACGTTACTCATACAAAGGATAACCGGAGACCGTACCTTACTATTAGTACTTTTGGGAAAAATGTCTTTGGTCTTTCAGATTCTGATGCTACTCGAACAATACTGGGTCACTATGGCTGGTATATTTTAAAGGATTTATGTTGTTTGAAAGGCAAGCAATGAAGCAACCAATGTGTATCATCGTGAATAGCCAAACTTGTTTGTCTAGAAATGGTAAATATCCCCATTCAACTGCGCGATCGGATAAAAATTTATAAAAGTTTTAGTCAAGCCAAATGTCCCTTGTGAAGTTAATGAGACAAGCATGGAAATCTCTGACTGTAAACAACTCGATAACTTAATGATACTTTCTAGAAAATGGGTGACACTTTAGGATATACCAATTTAGTAAAGAACGTCATCTAGATAGAATTTCCACGTAAGGCAGATAGGTATATCTATTACTTTGTCCACCCGGGTTCCCAAAAACAATTGAAATTGGACGAAATATTAGCTGCCTGAATTGTCGAACCATGAAATTCTCCGTGGTCATCCCTTATTGTTAATATCCGAAAGAAATATGAAAAGTATCGAGAATAGATATCTGGAGTGTAGATTATTGTCCTCTACCTTGAGTGAACAAAATATTATACAAACCTTAGACATTGAACATTAAAGCAGTTTATTAGCCAATCCCTATTGCGGAAGTTTGGAGACCCCAGCAGTTTTGCAGTTTTTTTTTTAATTCAGACGAATCTGTATACGGCCCCTGCTACTTGGTAGAGATTTAGTGCTCGAGTTAATAAAGTAGACTTAAGAAAATTTCGTTTTCGTTTATTTAGATGATGTAGTCCTGTACATAAGCATTTTTAAACGTTGGGCGAGGTACTGTCGCGCATACATAAAGCAGGTGTCACACTAAGCCGAGACAAATATAATTTTTGCTAACCCGAGTCACCTTATTTTGGAAATGTGGTAGATATTTCAAGATTTAGTCGATTAAAAGAAAGATCGAAACAAGTGTTTGTATTCCTTCACCCACGAATGTATCCGAAATATGAAGGATCGTGGGGTTAGTCTCATGGCACAGACGATTCGTCCTAAATTTTTCAACTTTGGTAGTTCCTATGACATTGAAGAGGAATATGGCATTCACCTGGGATGGGTCGTTTAAGCAGATACTAAATACTATTAATGAACACCTTATATAAGTTCCTATTACGTAGTGTTCCAGTTTTGATTTTCCATTCAAGGTTCAGACAGACGTATCCAATTTCGAACGTAGTGCAGTACTATTGAAAATCCAAGAGGTTGGTGAGAAAGTCGTTTGCCATTTGAGAAGATCTCTAATCAATGCTAAAAGACGGTACAGTGTTATCGAGAAAGGATGTTTAGCTATTATTTCCGCTATTGGCAAAACATGCTCGAATATGTTTCCATGGTCGAATACGTTTCCTCAATATGGTATACTATTCAATACATAATAAGTTTAGAATATGTTCAGAGGTGATTTTTTAAGATTACGCATTATAAAGAAGTTGGGCTCTAGCCTGCTATAGATTTTTACATGTGTTTTATTAAATTTCACAAAAAAAATAACTCGAACAAAGCATTCCATTATATTGTCGTACATAGTAATGAATTATACATTCGATTTTCCTGAGATATTTGAACCACTAAACTTCAGTGTACGTAGGACTTACTTCGCGCTTTCACACAACACTACTTATCTGCGCTTCAAACTGATTATTAAATTGGCGATTATTTAGTCAATTCAAGCTTGCTCTAATTTATTCAAATATTAGCAACCATATTAACATTTTCAATTGTAAAATAACTGACATAAAAAGATTAAGACTAAACATCCGTCATAATTTCTATCTGATATATATTTCCTTTCAAGTAAAGTTGGCTATTTTTTTTTTGTGTTTTGTATTTTTTACTCAACATGCGTTCGAAAACAGCCATAGAATAGACGCTAGTAATTTAAAGATAGTAAAAAGTATAACCAAGAACAGGCTATTATATGTCATGGAAATTATTAAAATAGCTAAATGTGATAATAGCATGAACAAAGATAAGGACCCTATACCTAACAATCAGTTGTTTTGGTTATCGCAGTCAATGACAACATTAATGAATCAGTAAACCGAATGTTTGCCTCATTACAATTCGCCAACCATCACTGGAAATTGTTATAAGGGATTAGGTATTCTTCTAATACATAAGCTCTTATAAATAAAGAAATGGCATAGTATGCAAATTATTGATTCATTGTTCATTAACCGTGAAGAAATGTAGTCAAGTTGAATGAGTTTATTAGTAAATAGTGCATGAACCCAGAAAATATTTGTAACGGTTTACTGAACCTGAATAAAGTTTTGGTATAAATAAAAATTAGAGGTAGTTTAAAATTATATTTAGGTAGGCAGGGCGTGCGTAGAGAAACGTGTAATATTTCGGAGTTGATGGACAACATCGACGGTTCCAGCGTCTCCACAGAATTTACATGGAAAATAGCGCCCTCTAATTTATGGATTACCAGTAATACATTTTTTCATTGTTGTTAATAATCAATCCACTTATTTATTGTCTAATAATATTATTACATTTTGATCTCATAAATGAGCACATCTCAAAAACTATTGAACCTTATTTAATTTGGTATTTTGATTACTGTATCAACTGTTGGGTTACAAATCATGTATAAAGTGGATCATACGTGTTAAGGGTGTTCAAGTCTACGCGATAGAAACTTAGATAGTGTATTAACAATGATTTGCAGCATTACATTATCTTTATGAGTGATGTATTTATTATTTCATTATTAACATGTTGTTTCAAGAATGTAAGGTTTTCCTATCACAGTATTTCTTGATTATAATTCATGTCGTAGGTGTATACTTTCCATGTATTGATTTTATAATGCTATAAAGGGGGGGGGATGAATATTGTAGTTTTATATATTTTACGATTTCGCATATCAGTGCCAATTTATATTCACTGTTGTAAAGTTGAAGTATATGCTTAATTGTTATTTATCGTGGATAATAGTACATTATTTTAAAATTTGCATAATATAAATTCTTTTATTATCATTTAAACAATGAATCAGAAGATGAATATATTCTAATTTTTCATAGATTCAAAAATTCAAAATAAACATCTATCTCATGCGTGTTCTATAGATGGCGATCCATAGGCCGTTGGCTCAAATCCAACTCGAGAGGCCATTTTGATTATAATAGCTCGAAAGAAAAGATTAACGAACGAAAATAATTGCGGAAACCATCGACTTATCCTAGGTAATATGGTGCAGTTTAAAGGTTCTGGTAAGGGTTGCACGCAGAAAAGAGACCCCATGGAAGAGACCCCGTAGAATACTTTCCATTTTAGAAACAATTTTGAACTGTAAATTTCAGAACAAAACAATATAAAAATTGTGTGTCGCTATTATGTGATATTACATTGCCACGTTTGCATATTTAGAAATACTATGTTTCGAGTTAGTGTACATTATTTGGTCTCATCTCTATGTGTAACCTCCCCCTCCCCCTAGCTTGAGGTTTTAAAGGAAAAAGTAAATTTCTGTATATCCAAACTTTTTTTATTTTGATGTGGATTTTTGGTCGGTAACTTCTTGATAATATAGTCCTAGGCGGTATTACAGGGCGATAACAAGCAATCGAATGCTCACCACATTTACTTGATTTTATCACCTTGGATTTCTCCTTGTAAGAGTTACTTAAAATTGCCTCTATTTTAAATATTGACCATTCTATATAAAGTGTTTACACGCATACTAACCAATATTAGATTGTTCATAAGGAATTAACACATTTTGGCAAGTAAAATTTATCGAATTTTCGTATTTGCTTTCTTTGTATTTTATTTTCAAAAAATTACCTCTATCTTACAAAATGAAAATAGAAAATCCACGATATAGGATACCGCTGTACTCAGAAGCACAGTCCAAACATAAAATCTTAAAAAAAATGTAATTTTTATGTCAATCAATGACTTTAAAAAATAATATTGGGGTATTTCAGAGTTTTCGACTGCCCAATTTTCTCACGACGTATTTTCGTTTTGATACACAAACAAACAAATACTTATTGTTGATTTTGAGAGAACGCGGTTTAGCGACCTGTCATAGAAGAAATGGAAACTCATCAACATAGAAGAAAATACAACTCATCAACATAGGAGAAAAGACAACAATACATCCTTTGGCAAGAAATGGGAATTTGATGAAGTCATTAACCCTATCGTAATTGATGAAGGGCGATGTTTATATTGGAGATGGATCATTATTGGCTATTGGCAGATCAAAAATTGTAACGCTATATTTTTCCTTCATCTTAATCATTGCCTACTTATTACACAGAAATAATATTTAACTTGTAAGAGTATCAGACAATCTTCTCCTCCTTACATGAGTGGCAGGTGGTTGGTATTAGTAAATTAAATGCAGGTAAATAAATAAAGTATATGCCATATATGAAGATTTCTGAGATAAATTAAAACATTATTATAAAATACAAAAAATATTTTACAGTTATTTCTTCATCATAAATACATTAAATTGTAATTAATGCAATGCATCTTACTCTAAAATTATTGTAGTTAGCAATATATAGTTTATTGATATCAATTTTCGTTATCAGAAATATATTTACTCACTGCAATATTATGGCTTACCTTAAAAGTTTGAAAATTATTATTCTTTTTGTAGTCCTACTATTTATTACTGTAAACAGATATTTCTTTTAAATCACAAAATATAATTCTACATATTTAAGAAATCAGTTGGGTACTAATTTGGTTTTATTATGGGTCTCTGTTCCATATATTAACACGATCGTTCATTTTAATATAATACAGGACCTACTAAAATTGCCTGAGATACAGAGTATTTCGAAGTTTTTCAAAAATCATTTATTACAAAATTATTTTTTCAATTTATTTTTCATAGAAATCATGAGAAACTTTACCACTCCGCTGTATAAATCGAATGCATAGTTAAATAAACAACAAAAACAATTTGTATAACATATCTTTATTCTTCAAGAAGTAATACACATACAAATCATTATTGTCAATGTAGGCATCTATTCTGACCAACATACACATAATCATAAAAATAAATTTGGTGAAAATTAAATAAATAAATATATATATATATATATATATATATATATATATATATATATATATATATATATATATATATATATATATATATATAGTAGCATTAAGAAACTTATTTTATGTAAAAATAAATTATAATGTGCAACGATGTGATCATACACTATATTTGTATAAGTTCTTTGTCCATTTATTATGTATATTACAATGATCTACATCATTACTAAAAAAAATCTCATAAAATCAGATTTAATAGAATAGAAATTATTTTTACATGTTTTTAAATTTTTTATTTACATGGATATTTGATCCACGTTTATTAATATCAATTTTGGAACACTTATAATGTTAGACAACAAAAAAACATATGAGAAGCATATACATACTCATACCACACATGACTTTTTATTTTTATATTATTGTAACTATTCCATCATCTATTAGTTCTACTGTAATAAAAATATTTTTATACAAACTTTAGAAAACGGAATGTCTTGTCTTGAATCTTGAAAACTAATAGAGATTTACTAAAACTGATATAAATATGATCCCTTATTTTTTATAAATAGTTAATTAGATACCTAGAAATACGTAAAGAAATAACTGAGCTTAGACGACTGCGCATCCAAAATTAGTGTGAATATATAACGTCTGCCACTTTTACCTAGACTGAAATGAGAAAGGTATTGATTCTAATATATCAGATAACAAAAATAAACGATTTTTAATAAAAATAGATACAAAGCAAGTTACGTTTATTATTGCCAAATTTATTGATCATCGGTAAAATGCTATAATTTCATATAACAGTTTAATGATTGAATGTATTCTTCAAGCTTTAAATTTACATACACCATATCTTAAGATACAATAAGAAATAGATACAGTATTAAGAAATTTAAATTTACTTTACCAAAAATGCAAAAGTAGTTTGGAAATCTTGACGTTACTTTTAGTAGGTAAGTGGCTCGTGTAAATTGTGAAATTCATAATAAAGCAAAGGTTTAAGAAAAAAAGTAAAGTATGGAAAATCTTTATTAGTCGTATAATTATTGTATTATAATAACTTGCTGGATAAAGCGTTTTAATGTTATGGAACGTTTATTAGCTCGGTAGTCTAATATTTCACAGATGCATATTTATCTCACATTCTATACATTTCGTGTTTACTAAACAATTATTTGCAGCAGAGTACTTAAAAACGTTATAAAAAATTTAAAATAATTATAAATTTGGATTAAAACAATATACAGTAAGGAACATATGCTCCAGAGTTTTTTAGAGTGCAATATTCTTATTTCGATTGGTAAGAAAAAACATTAAAAAAAAAACGTTGTAGCAACTATAAATGTTATAGTCAGCTTTAAAAGATATACCGTTTATAACAATACCACATCATAAAAGTATCGCTAGTAGATGCACAATAATATTACAAGCAAGTACGTCAATTGGTTCCAAAGTAGATGACTTGTCTTCATCTTCTTCTGCATCAACTTTTGGAAGCACATGTTCCTCACAGAGAAACATAACTTCAACTTTTGTGCTACTACACTCAATAATTGAAAGAAAAAGAAAAGTTTTTGAAAAAAAAAATCTGATTAAGAATCACTATACGAGTATTAACATCCACTTTATGTATATCATGCAATGTATCTCTATAGCACAGAAATAGAAAGTTTGAAAGATTAGTTTTCTTTTAATCAATCTAAAAGTTGTTACAGTAAATAAGTTTTTATTATTTTCAGTTTTAACCTGTGCAAAATATTTAATGAACTTATTACTACTCATTTTTTATTATTCAATTAGACTTACTTATCTATCTTATCAAAAGGATAGAGAAGTAAGTCCATTAGAATATCAAACTTATGTCTTCAATGTATGAGCTGAATACACAAAAAACAAAAAGTTACCTTATTTCGGTACGATTCAATCTAACTTACTTCATTCCATATATGATAAAAATGGCAACCGCGTATTTTCACATTTCGCGTAAGTTTGTTTATCGTTCTATTTCTTTATATTTCTATGATTAGGCAACAAATATCAGTTTCAGTAAATTGTTTATAATGGATAGCAGAAATAAATATGTTTCTTTGGTGCCCCATTTCTTTGACATAGACTAACGATTCTAGAGATATGCCTATAGTTGTGCAGCTTTCGATTTACCGACAACGACAAATATTTTCTGAAGAAATATTGTGACGCTGCTAGAGCCTTGTTGAAACCATTTCGGTTTTTGCCAAAATATGAATATGTAATACACTGGAATTGAGGACAAAATCATAAGTACTCCCATTCCGGTATCGTAAGGGCTAGCAGCCATTGGCACTGCGGTGACAAAAATTGTACACAACAAATAGAGTATTGGCCAGAACAGATTAACCTTTATCGGTCGTTCTAATTCAGGCATCTTCCATCTTAACCAGGGAAGGCATAACACTGCCACTCCGATGCTTAACTAAAAAAAAAATAACACAAAATCATCAAAACACAAACAAAAATAGACATATAGATGATTTCAATACAAATTCCCGAAACAAGTTAATTTTAATTTTGGTTACCCACAATTAAGGTGCAATTATTATTCACCCTGGAAAATGTAACCGACCCCAAATTTTGTTTCGTTTTCTAAATTTTTCAAATTATTACCTGTTAACATAATACAAACTTACTATTTATATTAATATACATTTTATCATGGAAAGTTCAAAATGAGTACCCCTTCCTTCTCAAAAAAAGCTAGTCGATAAAAAATCCATCTGTTACATTTTGTAGTATCCCCGGAGTGGTTTGTCTCTTATCATGTCTTAATATTTGCTGTTGAACCACAATGTTGTCAGGTTTTATATAAAAAACCTTGTATATCACGTGGAGTAAAGTAAAATAAGAAATTAAGTAGGGTAAAGTTGATTTGTGTCGATTAACTTTACCATTTAGAGCAATATACTTTTATACTCATACACTCCAACCCACAAAACTCAATTCTGCAATCCGAATCAACTTCAGTAATTTCCTGAACAATTTGTGTTTAGTAATAATACATTAGTACTTCTTTCAATAATTTCATAATTGTAATAACATTTAAATTAAGAGTCAAAACAGATAGCAACATATTTAATTTCAATTCATTATTAACAATGCTTTATTTCTTTTTAGGTACACCTAACACATGACGAAATTCTCGGTAGCGTAAAACTTAATTTTACTGATTGTGTCTTGTTTAATGAATAGTCAATCTAGATGTTGGTCCCTAAATAATTGAGCAGTCTCCATTTGAGCACCCTTCTCTATCGTTTGAGCACTTAATGTTGATCGAGCATCAACATTAAAAAAAAAAATATATATATATATATATATATATATATATATATATATATATATATATATATATATATATATATATATATATATATATTATAGATATATATATATATATATATATATATATATATATATATATATATATATATATATATATATATACAGGGTGATTCAGCTAACCCGTTCATTAAATGTTTATGAACTTCCCATTGGAATTAATTTTTTAAAATTTGGAATTGGGGGTTAGCGAGGACGATCTATTCAACTAAAGTATTTTTGCTTTTCTGACACTTCCGATTATACCGGAAGTAGCTATCAACTTCCTTATTTAAATGGAACACCCAGTATATTATTACATTTTTGAATTACCATGCTGATTTTAAGTGAACTTTCTTAACAATTCCCTATACCTATCTTCAGCAGCTTTTGAAATATTTTAATTTTTTTGAAAAAATTAGGTTTTGTAGTATTCCATTGGAATGCTCGTCACTTATTCAACACAAAAGCTATAGTAGCAAATTTTGGGCTGTAATTAGGCGGACTATTAGGCTTTCAGGTGATATGTAGTTTGATATTTTATTATTTACAGGGTATCCAAAAAATTTAGTTCATTCTGACAAACTTCAACTGCTCAAAAGTCAATTTTCTTAAATGAAACACCCTGTATTTTATTGCTTTCTGTGATAGAGAATTAAGTTATACTTCAATCTGTATTAGGATTCTCTATACCTATCTGCTTCCGTTTTCTTGCTATCGAGGTATTTTTTATTCGATACCATAGTCTTCCATTTTATTAATTTACTTCTGACCAGCGGGCCATGAAAATTAAAACAACGTAATATTTATATTAATTTTTTATCATAAACAATGGTGCAAAATTATTGAACAAAAGAAAAATCACCATTATATCTCTATATATATATATATATATATATATATATATATATATATATATATATATATATATATATATATATATATATATATATATATATATATATATATATATAATATTTGCTAAAAAAAAAAAACAAAAGACCAAACACTAAAAAATTACGTTACTCTACTCACGTTTCACCAATCACAAATATATTAGACCATCAAGAAATTACCAGATGATTAAAACAATAAAATTAGATGATCAATTATCGTTTTAAGGCGTTTATCATAGGCGAAGCTAAGGGGGGCTTGGATTGACTTAGCCCCCCCCCAAAACTGAAATTAGCCCCCCCCCCCCAATGGTATTCGAGGGCTTCAGATTATAGTTAGCCGCAAGTCTTTTAGCAAACATAGCAACTGCCAAATTTTTAGGAAATTTATTTATATTAGATAACATTCTCGTGATAATGAATATTTTAAGTAAGCAACTACAAGAAAAGATTGTACACTAAGACAGTCCTCTCGCATAATAAACGGCACTGCTAAACCTTTAGAAGAAAGACGAAATGAGACAGCATTTCTTTCTCTTTAGGATGAGATAAATAGTTTAGCTAAGAAACACGATATTGTTATTGACTCTAAACGATACTCAAAGAGAAAGAAGTTTTATTAAGTAAACTTAATGATTATTCGGGTACGTCCACGATATGTCTGGATGTAACCGATGATATAGCAGAGAGAAGCGATAATTTAAATGGCAGATGGCGTTTCTGGCTGCTCAATGTTTATTACCGAATATATGACAACATTATTAATCACATGAAACTGCGATTTTCGAAGAAACCCAGAGATTTGCGGTGGCTGTGAATGATTTCTTTGAATTTAGTTTCGAAAAAAGTGAGTTGTTTATTGACGAGTATAAGTTTATATTTAATGTTAATAAAGACGCATTAAAAGCAGAAATGTTTATAATAAGAAATGGTTTGAAAAGCAAAGAAACTCACAATACTGATTTAAATGTTCTAAAACGTATAGTTACACAGAATACATTCCCCAACGCATTTAAACTTTTTCAAGTGGCTTTAACATTCTCTATCATCACAGCGTCTTGCGAAAGGTCCTTTTCCACTATGCGAAAAATTAAGACCTGGTTACGGAGTCATACGACCCAGAACAGATTTAGTAATCTCGCCTTAATTAATATTTAGAGTGGCATAGCTAAAACTATAGACTGAGAAGAAACAATTCAATAATTCTCAAAAAAAGGAGCCAGAAAGTTGCAACTAAATTTTTGATTCAGCTAGCCCACGCAATACTTTTTGTTGTCATTAGTTAATTGTATTATGTATTATTGTATTGTATTGTATTGTAATTGTATTATTGTGCTTAAATAAAATTCTGTTGGTCTTAATACTCTGCATAATATTTTTCTTTAAATATATGATATACTTTTCGATATGCATACTATATAATATCCTATTCTTAATTGGAAATATTTTTCTCCTCACTAGAAATCTTCTCGGATTTCCACATTATTGTTTATGCTTTCCTATAAACAGGGCTTTAGCCCCCCCCCCTCCCCCAATTGGCTCTAGCTTCGCCAATGGTTTTAATCATCTCGTGATGATGACAACTTGGTTAAGGAAACGTGTAGGAACCCTTTTTCGGTGTTCGTCGAAAATTAGTTTCCTGTTCTTGTTCCTTCCTAGGCTTGATATCATATTTAATTCCTAATCTTGCTGATTTCCATCCTCCAACTGATATTTAATAGTGATATTAATTCTAGGAAGGGGCTGGGCTATTGACCTTTAAAGATCAATTTTTACGAACACCGAAAGATTATACGTTTGTCGACGCGAATTTCGTCAACGTGTTTTTCTTTTTGTGTGATAATCCTATATTACATATATTGAATTCAACACGAAAATAAGTATATTCATATATATTTTTTATTAATATTAATTTATGGCTATAATTATAAATCTTTCATATTACATTATTGTTCAACATGTCTGCGTATTTCCACGAATAATAAAAAGATCCTTTGAAGCTATTAAAATACAGAAAGCTTAGCAGTGGAACTGTTATTTAAATGCTGTCTCAAATATCAGTTGCCAACAATTTAGTAAATAATAATTTGCACAGTCTACGGCGCGGCGTATTTGTTTTCATTTCCATACATAGTCATTACCTATTCATGTCGAGTGTGTTTACTTACCCAGGTGGCAAATCCCACATAGTTTATCAGTGCATCAATATCTGACACAATTAGGTACAACATCGACAGGATAGCCTAAAATTAGAAAAAGTTAGGTCAATTTATTTTATGAAAGCGATATTATTCGTAAGGGTAATTATCACTAAGAGTATATTTTTTCAATTAATTAATAAGTATTTTTTGATGAAGTTTTATTTTTTAAGGCAAAATATCAATTTATGACGGAGAACTAGAGCACTATCATTGACTGACTTATCATCATCAAGAGAGAACTGGTGCTTTTGTGATTACAAAGACGATGGTATCATAAGTTTTGTTACGCCAATGAAGTTCTTCCCGATTACTAAAGTTGCGTGGAAACATTATATTTCCTGCAGATCAGCTTTATTGGCAGATAACTAAAGTTAAGGTTTCTGTTTGGAGAAAAATTAATATCGTGGGTTTTATGTTTACTACGAAAGTTATGGATTATAGAAGAATACAAAGAGTTATTTCGAGATTTATTATATTATAATAATTTATTTTGATTTAATTTTCACAGGGTTGCGAGAGAGTATTAGATTCCAGTTTTTATTTTACATAATGTTTTATTATGTAAAACATTGTATTGCTTCCAACACAGTTTCATATAAAATGAAGGATATTAAGCAAATACCAAATGAATGACGAGTTCAAATCGATTTTCTGGTAATAAAATAGGTTTACCTAAATTGGATTTAGCACGCTGCAATTTTATTAGATAAATATAGGGCTTCTATATCTGTTAACTGAGAAAACAAATCCTATAACTAAAGAAACGAAACCTGGAAACGTACTCAGTTCATTTAAAGATCATAGATATTTATTAGTGCCGTATGATAGAGTCAAATAACAATTTAATTTAACATTGTTTACTTATTTCATTCATACTTGGTTCATATTCTTCACATACAGTATTTTAGATATTTAGTTAGTAATTTAGTATACCGTGAAAATTTTCAGCTAAGACACCATTTTCAATATGAATAACGTAGAGAGAGTAATAAACAATTGATACGAGTATATCACTAAAAGGAGATAATTACTATGTATCTTCAAATACATGTAAACAATTTTATGTAACACTAATCCTCATTCATCTAAACTGAAAAGTATTCAAAAATTAATTGAAAATATTATCAAAAATAAGTCATATTTTTTTAATTCCTCCATCAGAATATCATTACAACTCCTCAAAAATGTTAAAAAATGACGACAGAAAATTGCATGATCCATGAAAAATACAAAATATACATGACTTCATCTTTGAGAAGTCTCAAACTCCTTCTAATCAGATTGGGATTTAATGCTTTAATACCAGATGGATATTATCAGCTTAATTACATTTTATTATTATAACCATTTGGCAGTGAAATATTTACTCTTAAAACTAAAATGTTACTTATTTCAAAGAAATCATAACATAATTAAAAATATCCGTATAATAAAAACGGACAAAAATAAACCCTTTTTAGGAGAAGTAATTAATATCCAATTATAACAAACACGTATTTAGTTTGTTATATTTCAAAATGTGAATAAGTTTCTCAATGCACACAGAAATTCTAAACGTGTCGACGGATTTGAGTTATCAAATACATTTTCTTATTTTAAAATTGCATCACATCTTTCTTACCATAACTAAAACTGATGGTGTGGGTGTCAGCCTTTGTGATTGGATCATTGTTAATAATTCAGGCATTTGTCCGTAACATGCGCCCGCATAAAACAGCCTCGACGATGTCAGAAGTATTCCATTTACGGCACCAAATGTTGACAATGCCACGAAAACTGGAATAGTCCACGCAAACGGTCCGAACAGCTTATTTGCGAATGATACTGCGACAGCCTTGGATCCCAAAATTTCGACAGGAGAAAGCGTTGTATAAAAAGCTACGTTGGTCAACACGTACACGATAGTAACTAGGGTGCATGATATGGCTATAGCTAGCGGTAAGTTCCTAAAATATAAAATGTATTGAAGAGCCATATAAATTGCTCGAAATTTATAATATATGTAGTGACGCATTAAACTGGCGCATTAGCAAGGATAATGAGTGTGCCTCGATAGCTCAGCGGTCAGAGCAACTAACCGGAAATTGGGAGAGCCGGGATCGATTCCCGGTCGAGGCAAAATACACTTTTATCCTTGCTAACGCCAAAGTGGTGACCCCGACGTGATGTGATTCGTCATTCCAGTATATGCAACCTCCCTTACATCTCAAATTCGCGGAATCGATTCCCGTCCTATCCATCGCCCTATAGTCCCGGGGGTTACCGAACAACGGTTCGTAAGAATGGCGAACGCGATCACATTCCGTTAAATTGTATCGAGACAAACCAGGTCTCTAGGGAGGGAGTACTGTAGTGACGCATTAAAAAAAAAACTGGCGCATTAGCAGGGATGACGAGTGTGCCTCGATAGCTCAGCGGTCAGAGCAACTAACCGGAAATTGGGAGAGCCGGGTTCGATTCCCGGTCGAGGCAAAATGCACTTTTATCCTCGCTAACGCCAAATATATATGCGTAGTGGTCCACAAACTATACAACTAAAAAATTTTTAGTGTAAATTTCGATATTATTGGTAATAGGGCATGGGTAGAATTGATTATTAACTTTTAAAGTAATCAAAAAAAATTATTAGAAGAAGAAATACTAATATGGATCGCAAACACTCCCAGAAGTTTAAACATTGTTGAAAGTTAACAGAAATATTAGACATGAATGGATTTATTCAAACTATCGCTTTAAATATATATATATATATATATATATATATATATATATATATATATATATATACATATATATATATATATATATATATATATATATATATATATATATATATATATACATATATATATATATATATATATATATATATATATATATATATATATATATATATATATATATATATATTCTAAGAAATATGATATATTTTAGTACACTTACTTTTTTATATTGTTATTATATATATTTTTATGTTTATTATAAATTACAAACCTACTTATTTCTATTTATATCACTATATTTAACGATTCCTTGGACTCATTCCACTAAGAGGTATTATATTCCAATTATAACCTTTCGGTAATACGTACACCCACTTTTGACATTTCTATAGAAATACAATATTAATAAAGGTTTTATCCATATTATAAATTCTAATTGTCTTAAGATACCCGACAATAGGTTTTGAACAAGCAACAGCAGTTTCCACTCAGCAGAGAAAAATTTATTTCCTCTATATAATATACATAACATATTTTTGCTTCAAACAGTATATCGTCATAGCGGTAGCGGAGAACATAAAGACTGTGACATCTATTATATATGTATAATATACAGTATATCCCTAATGTTTGGAATACAACTCGATAAATTAAAA
The DNA here is from genome assembly GCA_037954035.1 of Rosalia funebris. Classification (NCBI taxonomy): domain Eukaryota; kingdom Metazoa; phylum Arthropoda; class Insecta; order Coleoptera; family Cerambycidae; genus Rosalia; species Rosalia funebris. Next base: position 22,439,934 of record JAZFAV010000007.1, on the reverse strand, counting down.
TAAACGTTTTCTTTTTTGAGAAATTCCTTGGACGACGATTTTTATTTTCTTAACAACGCCTGTAGGGTTTGTTGTTAGCTACACACCATTAACCTTCCAATACTAACTTTCAATTTCAAATATGGGGATATAACGCGTAATAACTCATCTTAAAGCATCTCTCGTGCCGTATTAAAGAAATCGATGTTTGGAAATAACAAAAAAAGTTAATTTGCAATTTCACTATTATAGACAATAAAACTGAACAAAACATATTTTAAACAATAATGTTTACAATAGTTATTCGATATAGCCACCACTGACAGTAGAAGGAATCTATGACATGCTGGACAGCAATTACAGTATAGACGGAATTTCACGAATGACTTACCTTATCCTTCTGTAAGAGCATCATCTTACTGGAATCAATTTCTATCACTAACAATAAATACCCCCCCTTCCTCCTTATATTCACTTTATGTGGTCTTGAGAATGGGTCTCTTAAATTCATTTAAGATTTATGTCATTCCAGTATATTATCTCGTTTGACTGGTAAAGCTTGTCGGTCATTGATATACAATATAGCTTCATCTAAAAAAGTTCAGTATGTAAGAAGTTTGGTTATCAATTATTATGTTCGACACTATTTCGCAGAATTCCAGTCTTCTATCTGGGTGATCAGGTTGGAGCTTTTGAACTTCATGTAATTTTAATGGTGGCCATTTTTATTCTTTCGAAACGTCCTATAGCTAGGCTAATGTTTTCATCGAATTAATTAGGTTTTCCGTACACAGAACATTACTTACAAAGTTGATTGTGTGATTTGTTGATTGGGATGGACGTTGTTATATCTCGAGTTGATTTCATCGTAAAGTTCGAGTTGACTTCTTATTTTATCTCCATATCTAACAATTAGTAGGAATTCGCTGTACTTCTGATAAATTAGGTATATTGAAGAAACCTGCAACTTGACAATTCCTCTTGTGTATGAATACAAAACGAACCGCAATGACAGAAGTATGAGTTTCAATTTACTTGTCAATCACAAACAACTAGGAATTGTGTTAAACTCCTTATTACTATATCTGCATATTGAATGCGCGCCCAAATACACCTCTGCTACTAAATTTCGATTTAAGAACACAGGTTCAACTGTGCGATTACCAAAGGTCCCTTCCCACACATTGAATTTTTCTGGAAATTGTGTATTCACATTATCATTTAGGAAAAATTTGGGTTCATCGGTAAAACAAATTGTGTTTGAATATACAGTTTCGTGGGATATTTTGTCTAATATAATTTCACAAAATTCAAGTTTGCAATCGGGATCATCTTCTGTGAGTTGATGAACCATTCGCAGTTTTAGGGGTGACATTTTTGTTTGTTTGAAACCCTTTCCATAGTTTCGTAGATACTCCACAAACAGTTGCAGTTTTAAATATAGACTGTGTGAGATTCACGACGGTTTCAGCGACAATATTTATGTGTTGTTTTTCTGCAGTGTTAGTTCTTTTTTCATCCTGCATACTATCTATTGTCTAAAACTTCTGCAGTATTTGTCGTAAATATGCTCTAGAGATAGGGTGATCGGGATCTCATTGAAAATTCTTTTAGTTGCATGTAAATTTCTTCAAGTCTCGGCAATAATAACCTAATTAAACTGTCTCTTTTAAAATACGTGCCATGCCATTAGAATCAATCAAACGTAAGCTAAAGCAAAATTTCTAAATGTAATTTGGAAATTACATTTAGAAACAAAATAAATTTGGATACGTAAAAAGTTGTCAGAAGAAACGTAAAGTATAGCTCTTATAATGAGACATTCCCTAAAAAGTTTCAAGGTATGTCAATATAAAATTTAATCAATTAATGAATTTAAGAATCAAAACATAAGTTATAATAAAAATGACGTTTGAATAGATATTAGAAGCTCAGTTTCAAAGTTAAAGGAGGGGGAGAAGAAACTTTAGGCGCTCACTACATACTTTGAAAATATTTTTGTGGAATATTTCTGCATTTAGCCAAATTTAGCCAGACCGATTTTTTTTTTAATTTGAAAAAAGAAATTTTCAAACCGATGTAGTATACGGGAAATCTTGATATTTGAAATTTTAAAATATTAAGGCTAGGGGGTTTATGGTGAGGAGTTGAACGAAACCTTTACAGATAAAATGTAAATCATGTGTCCTTGGAACTTCTGTAAAAGAGTCATTTTAATTTGATGAATTTTATTACAAAATTTTGGGGCGTAATGTCTTTACAAAATCTAATACGTTTTAATGCATAAATATTAATTTCTAAGAAGTTAAGTTCCTCAGAATAATCAAAATTTACAACAAAAATCACATAAAGAACATATGCCTATATAATTAACCAAAGTCATTCGTTTCTATAAGGTAGCCTTACTTTATATTAATGTAAGAAATATAGGTACTAAGCCTTACGTGTATTCCTTACTTTTTAAGTTATCTTCCCTGAGATAACTTTTCAAGTTATCAGTGCAATAACCAATTGTGATTTTAAAATTAACTCTAAATAAAGGAAATTTTTTTATGATTTTTTTTTCCAAAAGTTATGCTAACATAAATAACTTTTACTAGCATAAATAACTATCATAAATGCTAAATAAATAACAATAACTTACCTAACAGGATCCTTTAATTCTTCTATTATGAAGTTTAAGTAATTCCTGTAAAAATAAAAATAGGGCATTTAATTATGATAATATGCAAAAAAATACCAGTGATCTTAAATATATGAAAACTGTAAAGTGAATTATTGAAATATTTACCATATATGTATGTTAAACATTCAGTTTACACTTCCCATTATTCTTACCAGATAAATGGATAATGCGATGAAACATTTATATGGCGCATACTTATTTTATTTATTTTAAAAACAAATTCTGAGATATGGTCGAGGGCACTTTAACAAGAGATCTTAAGCAATAATTTTGATATTATTAACTGTACTAAATATATAAATTTATTTAAATTTTCTATATTAATCTAATATATTCAAACAAAAGTAGTCTAATAAGGAAGATATTATTCTTATAACATTTAAAACTTTTTATTATTTACACCGCCATAATTTTTCAAATAAAGGATTTTTTACACCCCTGAATTTGTTTTTTTTTTTGTAATACAGATAACAAAATATATCAAATTAATTTCAGTTGTTTTATTTTTCTCCAGAATTAATGAACAAGAAAATTTAGAATGTAATTAAATTCTGATAAATTATCACTTGAAAATTTGCAACATCAGAAAACTACTTTTTCGCCGTAACATGTGTTAAGTATTAGAAGCAACTAAAATAACGACGCAAGTTCAGTATTCAATCAGTAACAAAGTTTGAAGTTGTCCCATTAACATTAACTGTAAGACATTAACGGTTAGCTGTTATTTTGTCACTGAAATATATACAAATCAAGGAACCAGTTAGTTATATAAACAAAAAACTTATATTAACATATTCCAAGTAAAAGTTCAATACGTAATTTTGCTGTATACTATTATAGAGTTGTACTCTATAACAATATACAACAAAATGATCTGTAATAAAGTAATAAGTGTTAATTTCTATAATACATAGTCAAGTACACAATGGCTTACAATACCCATAGTATTAATCAGTGTATATTTACCAAAGGTAACTTATCACTATACATATAATCAAATATTGTTATATAGTGGCAACATAAACCTGCGAATAAATTAATTTTTTACCAAGGTATCTTAATTAAAATAGTCCAGGGGACAAATTTAGAATATACATGTTTTTATATCGCCGTGTAATACACAGAAGGAATCTTTGAAAGGTGAAATGAGTAATCTTTGTTAACAAGACACCTTACATATTTTTATAAATATATACGAGTATATTATATATCCGTTGCTTTACATTTTTCTTATACAATGCTAAGGAATATTACTTTTGTAAAATATTTAAAGATATAGTGTATTATAAAGTTTTGATCCCAAATATGTAACACTTTTGCTTTTGTTTTTACATATTAATGTGGAATTATTTTAGATACGAGTATTATATCCATGTTCTCTATTTGCCAATTCATATTTACATTTATGTTGCCTTATTGATAGAAGTCAACATTAAGTGCAAGTAAAGCTGCCCACCCTGAGTGCTGCAACATTGGTGTTATACTCGGATAACTCCGTAGCAGTCAAAATGCCATCTCGTAGATCTACAATCTGAATCGATATAGGTAGAAGAAATTCAGTTGTTCTCCGAAAATTTGCACATTTGCAAAGACTATTTGCGCATGTGAGAAAGTTTATATGGGAATTCCCTGATTAAAAATATGACTGGTCTCATATAATATGTTTGGTTTATAATCGAAGCTTGTTGGCCTTAAAACTCTATATGTATAATATAAAACATGTAAGCTGTACAACGAAAATAAGGAAAGTGGCCAACAACCTTCGATTTTATTTTCATGCTCTATTCGTTCCGTTATTTCTACGGAATAAAGAACCTTTTTCCAGTTTTGGAATAAATATAATCCTAAATAGAAATTGTCCAGCCGAAGTACGTTGTGTTATGAGGTAATTAGGTTAGTATTAAGTAAATAATTAATCAATAGTTATATAGGTTACCTTAACGTTATGTAAGTAGAATAAGTAAGTTTTCTACGTGTACATAGTTCATTATTTAATTATCATTAGTAAACAGTAGGTCACGTTTAATATTAAGAGATGTAAGTTAAGTTCAATAGAAACTATCACACCACTAAGATACCGATACTCGTCCCTCACTTAATGACTCAACCGAAACATAATTTTCAAGTAACCCAATAAAGATTATGTGAAAACCTTCATATCAAGTTAACCCAGAAAGCTTTTATGAAAATAATGGCGAACAAATACTACATGTTACATTCCATAATACATACAAGAGTTCCAACCTATAGGGATATAGAGATAGTATTATTCTATTTACAGAATATGTATAGAATGTATAGAATTTTCAATAATTTTACTTAATATTGAATTAATAATATATTGGACAAAGTAGCTTTGGACAATACTAGTTTGACCCTCATACAAGTTTTTTACGATTTCCATTATTTATCTTCAGTTCTTCTATAAGTTTGCAAAATTTTTATAAATTTAATAGGAAAATGATAATATATATATATATATATATATATATATATATATATATATATATATGATCCTTTGCTGAGGTCATTATCCTCTTTTCCTATTTAAATATGTTTCTCTTATTTATTAAATTTTCTTAAGTATTTTTTCTTTTTAGACATTAACGTATTCCTTAAGTTTTATATTCATTACTTCAATACAATTTAAGTGTATTTGAAACATTTGTTGATTACCCATGGTATTCATAGTCTGAACACTATTAAGAGATATTTTACACAACGTTATTAACGTGACATTACAGTTATAATTTTTGGCTGATCCCCTGTTAACAAGTACCTAGATGTTAAGTTCGCGTAACCTATTCTTAACTTAATATCACATATTATTCTGTTCTATTTATTTCCACTAGCGCTGTAGAATTTCACTTATGAACATGGGTTTTTATCTGTTTTATTTTGGTATTTATTGTATTCCAGTCTTGATACTATTGATTCATAATACGTTGCTTCAATTTTATGTTTAAGTCCTTACTGCGAAGGGACCAGTATCAGTACATCCTCTGGTAGACCAAACTCTACTGCTATTTACGTCGTTTAATCGGCAAGTCCATTTCTTTGTTACTACAAAACTATCATTTAGTACTTGACTTTATAGCCAATGGACTAGTTCAAGAATGAACTATTCTAAATGATACCAGCAAGTATAGTCTGATAGAGCTTGTAAAGAATTTAATGAATCAGCGCAGAAGATCAAATGAGAGTCGCTTTTTTCAGCATACATTAATGCCATTCAGAAGTTCTACTGAGTATGCTGATAGATCTCGGCAGTGACCAGCTATACCAGTTTATATCGTGTAAGAAAACACTTCCCACATCTTCATCTAACTTGGAGTGGTGTACTATCGGTGTACATCTTATAAGCTTTCTCATAAGAATTCACAATAGAGTAAAACAGTGTGTAATTGTTTATTGAACTAATTTTTTTAAAGTAGTCAATTGTAGCTGAAATTTACGGCTATTAATTTCCATTGTGGGATTTTAGTAGGCCGTGTATTTTGAACTGATTGTATTTTGAATTGTAAATTGTCCTATAATGAGGACAGGAGATCATAAAATTGGACATTTACTGGTCTTGAAAGGACTAGTCTGTATTCTATCTCACATGTAAGTCCCCTACAAATATTAATTTATAATTTGGGTGTTTTGATTGTGCCCAAATACCAGAGACGTAAGATACCAGAAACTGTTGTAATGGTAATATAGTGACAGTATATATTCAGTTTCACGACATAGTGATTTGTATGGGCTGGCACGACAAGTCCCTAATACTAGACTTAAGTCGAAGTACTGAATTCCGCCTAAAACTTTTAAATGGCGTTCTCTTAATAATCTACACACAATACATTCACAACCAGTTTTTGAGAAAATAATTGTCCTATAAACGTTTAGAAGAATTTCTTCTCCTATTTGTGCCCCACGTGATTCCTGATAACGATATTACCAAATTTAGTATATGTTTACATCTTAAGACGTCCCTAGACGGTCAATCATTTTGATCAAAAGCTGGAGCTGAACGATTGAATCAAGTGTGATTGACGCTTGAGTCAAACGTTGACGACGGTGATCGATTGAAAGTTTGAATAACTCAAGCGGTTGAACAAACCGCTGGACCGTCTAGGGCAATTTTGACCAAGCATTGCGTCAGTCAGTCGCTGACAGCCATGGATAGCACATCGTCAAGCCCGCTTAATTCGGCCAAACAATGCGAAAGTGGCGAAAATTTGGACTCCGAGTTTATCAGCCTTCTGATAGAATTGCACCGGGATTGCCCTGAGCTGTGGAAAGTGAAAAGCAAAGCTTATTTTAACAGAAATAAAAAAAGAGCAGCATTTGAAAAAATAGTGGGGGCTTTAAAGGCGTTAAAGCCGGACAGTTCAGGAATTAAAAAGAAAATGTGTTCAGAACGAATTTCAACAGGGAGTACAAGACAAATGTCTTGGTACATTCTGATGAAATTCCTGTACTCTTTGAGTTCTGATACGCGCAGAAAGTTAAGTAAATGTTTATGAGTCAAGTGGTGTCTCAATTTATATCACTCGTTGGACCAGCTTCGAGTCCTCTTTACTTTTTTTCTCCGCTTGAGGGCAACAAGTGTCACGGTAAAAAGAGCCAAATCTGTGTTTGAAACCATTTTCACGTGTTGACGTCGGAAATTCAACTGCGACTGAGGTTTGATAAGCAGCTTGAAGGGTTGATTGAAAGTTGTTTAAAGGGTGATTGAAGCTCGTTTCAGTCAACTCACAGAACTGTTTGATCAAGCAGCTTGACCGTCTAGGGGCATCATTAGAGATGGATCATTAACATGAACTCCAATATAATTTATTGTCAAATGTTATTCAAGAATCGTGTGTCTGTTTTATAATAAAATATTCGTTCAGCTTTGAAATGTAAAATGAGGATGTCTATGTTCTGACCTTAAGGAACAAAAGCGAAGCCAGTGTGTTTTTATGGGTGAGAATCGAGAGACTACCCCTGCTTACTGCCTCTATTAGCTTGTCGATGGCCATTTATAAGATCTCTTCAATGTCTGAATAATATATCGGTAAATTATCACAGGTCACTAGTCAATCACAGGGTTCATTCACAGATTATTCCAATTTTTATATAATAGTTATTTTGACAATTATATTATTATTTTATTACCCTGAAGCTTAAATTGCACAGGATCTAGAGAATTTTTCAACTAATTAATTCCAATAATATAATATTGGTTCCTTAAGTTTTAAGGTCACGTGATTTGTGAACATTAATGAAGGTACTGTGTCAATAATTGTGCAATATGCAGACAGTATGGAGAATATGAATGTTTATAACATTCATTATTCTCCAGAATTTTTTTTTATTTTTGCAATGAAACGAATATTATTACAGTGGAAAAAAGGTTAATTATATTTTACTAAAAGTGAAAATAAAAAAAAAAAAATATATATATATATATATATATATATATATATATATATATATATATATATATATATATATATATATATATATATATATATATATATATAACCAATTCGTAAAACTGCAGAAAATTCTAGGAATCATTTTCAACAATTCATTCTGTATAACTTCGTACAAATTATTTCACCATTTTTGTATCTCTATATAAATATGTTGAAACAGGTAGGAACATCCAGCAAAGTACGACTATTCTTAGCGCTATACATGACTATTCTTAGTCAAGGTTACGATAAAATTGATCAATCGTTAACGATTTTTAACAAAACATATTATAACCACTCTACAAATAAAAAATTCCACGCAAGGAATAAAGACGCAGGAGATTTGACATGTGAATCAAAGGTATTTTATGAATACAAACAAGTAATAATTAAATAATTACATTGACTGTCATGCACAAATGTCAACACAAGCACAAAATCGCAGACACAAATTTCAAGTAAATTGAGTGACATGGAAAAAATTGAAAAACAGATAGGGGCTCAGATAGTGCGACTGTTGACAGGCACTAACTCAACATAACCTATGTGAAAAGATAAAAGCAGAAAATAAATATAATCCACTTCTTCAGAGAACATCGAAGTACACAATGCATGTTTCGGCAACTCAATTTACATCATTGGAGATCACGAAAACTCAAAATCGGACTGATTAATTTGACTGACAATCATTGTATGTCCACTATCGATAGCATTTCAATATTTTATGAAAAAATAGTCTGCTATTTCTTGTTTTCGCATCGAAAAGTAAAATCCATTTACAATATTATTTAAAGAGCATTCTATAATTATAAAAAAAAATTCTAAAAGTATATAGCATATACTGCGAACTAATGACAGGCTACATGAAATTTTAGTAACACCATCTTAATAGTAAAATGAAAACATATTGCAACAAAATTTGTACTGCCTTACCTATATTATAATATAAGTTATACTGAAAATAAGTATATATAAGCGTACTTTTTCTGTATTTATAAAAGAAATTATTATGAATCAGTTACATATTTCATATAATGTCTGAATCGCCCTCTATAAACAGTTGAATTTAGGAAAATCTAGTTTCATATCACATTTTAATTTGGCTTTCCTAATTTCGTATTGCTTCCCAGTAGCGTATAATAATTATTGTAGTACAATAGTACATTAATTTCATATTACATAAAGTGTGTATGTAAAATTACATATATACCGTCTATATATAGACATCTAATAATAAAATCAATAAATGGTCGTTTTGCTAGTAAAACTGTGGGTCTTTTATATTGCCCACAGTTATTATTATGTTAAGTATTCGAATATTAATAATAAAATAAATCGTAGAAAAAAACAATTTATGTTACTATTAGAGTGTTACTGGTAGAGTTACTGCATATGAATGTTTCTGCAAATCATGCGGTACGGAGTAACTTAAAAGTATGGAAACCTTGAAATATCTCCATAACTGCTTGCATAACGAAAACCATAGATGGATGAATTTTGGAATGTAGATAACAGTGTATTTTTTTATAAATTAAAATCCGAAATTTTAGTTTTTTTCAACAAAAGTTTTAGCAACTTTTAAATTGGACACCTAGGTACTTCTACACATAATCTGCGTAACACTACCCATGCCTAAATTCCAGTTTTCATATTATTTAAAAATTTGTAAATGCATAACATTGTAACAGGACGTTTAATAACCAACAACATGGACGTAGCCCACTGAACATTCAACTCATTCGAAGTAAATAATTGTTACCTTAGTACTATTCACGTTTAATTTATTTTTGTAAAAAGTTTTATTAATTGATAATTGTAAAAATCGAGAACTTATTGAAAAGAGAATCAATAGAAACTCTGTCGATATTAGGGTATAGAGACAAGAACAAAACTCCAAAAGATTCATGCAATGTATCTAATGCAGGATATTAAAACAGAAATCCTATTACAAAATCCACAGTAAGTAAAATTGTTAAAAAAATTAACTATCGTGGAACCATAAAATTTATGCTTAATTATATGTAAAATAAGCTTAAACATATTTTCAAATATGCTTAATAATCTGTAAGATATGTTTAAATATTTTGATATATGTTTAGGTATGGAAGAAAATCCACATTCAAGCTGTAGAAAAACAGCACTGCAACATGTATTGTGGTATAGTATTACATACTTTATAGAAGACTAAATGTCATCCTTTTAATATACAACTGGTTCAAGAATAATCCGAGGATGACTATGACAGAAATCAAAATTTTGTGATATCATGATAAAAAACCTAAAAGACCACCTACAGTTATTCAATATTTTTTATGAAGCATCATTCTCTTTAAAGAGAATATACAACCGCCATGATTGTAGATACTGGAGCCGTGAAAATTCTCACTGGTTGAAAGAACATTATATACAGATTAGAAAAAAGTAATGTATGGGCAGGGATAATAGGTTGAAAATAATTGGTTTTTCTTTTATTGCAGGAATGTTGATTGGAGACAAATATTTGGAATTATTAGGAAACAGCATTATACCAACACTTGGATAATTATTTCCTAATGAAGATGTATTGTTTATTTTCCTATTTATTAGAAAGAAACGTGTATTTTCTATTTTTTATCTTTCACACGTTTTCACTTAATAATGGTCTTGCAACCAACGCGTGGCCACAACAAGATGGTGCTCCACCTTATTACGATCAGCACCTGAAATATTATCTAAATAATATTTTTCCATAAAGATAGATGGGAAGAAAAGAATTTATGTCCCGGTTATCTGCTGGGATAACCACACCTAGTAGATTCAGTAAATTTTTCCCCATAGGATGATTTGAAAATTGTAACTTTTACATCCAAACTTGAAAATTTAAAAATAAAATTTCAATATCGCATAGCTCTTCGTCAATAAATTAATAATCTATACTACAGCAACTATTGTAAAACGTTTGATATTTAAAATTTAGTTACTTATTAGATTACGCCTATTTTATTGTTTATTAAACGTAATATTTCTATTATTTCTCTTTCCGATAATTTGTCCCTTTTTACAATTATTTAAATTAAAATTTTGGAATAAAAAATATTATGAGATGTCCCATTAAAATTTAAAAGTGACTAAAAGAATAAAACATTGGGAACACTATCGACATCAGTTTTTAATCCATCCCGTTATTCATATTAAATATTACAAAATTCGTTTGAACCTGCACGCTGTTGTTGAAACATTTCAAGACTGCTAACATCTAAAATATTATATGCGATTTTTCTTTGTCAACAGTATCATACATTTATTAAAAAAAAAGCATTATTAAAGGGACATTTTGTATTTCATCTTTCCAAGAATAAGTTAATTACAACAAATCTATTAGCAATCATTATCTGGAGCAGATAGTTTGAGAACATTGTTTACGTTACAGAGATGTATAGTGAATAAAATATAATTGGCATATGGGCAACACATCATTATTTTTACATTTACATTCCTGGTACTTCTAAATTAATCCCAAATTTTTAATGCAAGGTCGTTAAAGTTCTACGAACGCAAGAAAGATTGGTTCATACAGTTTTTTTCATTGTTTTGATAGTCAAAATATATTCAAATACAAATTTCGCATATAGAAGTCCTCGGTAATTATAAAAACACAATCACTAAAACCGACAGTGAGGCAAAATACAGTAACAGTAAAAGCCTTATGAGCTGCTTATGTGAATAGCATTGTAATAACGCCAACAGTAGACGCTGACGAGAATCTAATCAAAATGTGCAAAATTACAATTGGTTAGATCAAGTTTACGGTAAAAGGTAAATGAAGGAACGAGGGAATATAAATGCTACAGATGCTATCAGTAGGAACATAATAAGGGGCAATACAATGATGCCAACAGGGAGTACTAGTACATAAAATGTAGACAAGAACAAAACGGAAAGTAAACATAGCGAACGTAGTGCTACACCGTGTCTCTGATTGAATTGAATTAAGGAGTCTTCGGCAAGTATCGAACGAGCAAAATACCCCTACGTCCACAGAAAATAATGATGGCTCTAATATATTTCAGGATACTAAGCACGCTAGTTAATTAACCCCAGTAAGACCGTAACATTTTTAGGATTTTGTAATGTGATGTAATGTACTTATTAAGATAATTGTGTAGAAAACTATGTGTATGGTACACACTGTATTCATTTGTCCATTGTACATATCGACAAACCCCAAAATCAGTGCTCAACAAATTAATCCTTAATTAAGAGAGGGCTAATTTTCAACTTCGAACAGTTAATACTACCTTCGGTATTTTGTTTGTGGTCACCGTAATGGATTGTTATGAAAGATGTAAGTCATATTTATCTATGAACACAATTTTCTAGTCTTCATAATTACTATGACAGTTAATGTGCATTAATTACCCTTCAAAGGGCGTGAATACGTCATTGTACATCAGATTAAAGATGTGTGCAAGTAGTATAACATAATATAATGAGTATGTTATAGTCAAAATTTAATAGCCTACTCCGTAAAAAGTCAAGCTTGGAACTCCCGTTATCCTGAAATAACTGTTAATTAAGTTTTGTTGTAATGAAAATGTTCTATACATATTTTGTTTGAGGAAGTAGTTTAGTTAAGAAAATCAACCAAATGACTCTCATTTCTTGTATATTTTATTTATTCTCTTATGAGAGCACGACAAAAATTATTCAGGTACTCTTTTAATGCTCCATTATTACCAATAAATATATTGCGCCTCTACGATGAAAAAATGAAAATACAAATACCATAAAGATTCATTTACTTCACTATAAGTTCATATACATCACTTCTACATAGTGAGTTTATGAATTAATTTCACTACAATGTCGTAGATATTATTGGTAAACATATTTAGTGAATTTTCATTTTGTATATTTATATTTCGAAGAACAGTTGTATCTAAGTGGTTTAAATATATAATAATATAATAGAAGAATAATCAGAGAGAGAATGTTTTATTTCATAGTAGTATAGGTGACATACATCAAAATTGGTAGCCACAATTCCATTAGAGTGTATTCTGCTATTAGAAATATCATTTCTGTTTTATCAGATTTAAGGTTTTGTAATATTTTTCTGAAATTTGAGAATCTTCGAAACTTTGTTATTAATATATATTACATTTTATATTATACATGGTAACGTATAAAATATTATCACCTTACATGTAATGATAGTTTAATATCGCCACATAATCATCCGCCATGTTTAATATATAAAATTATAGATAAGTGATTTATTATTAAAACTATATGAAAAAATTTTCTTAATAAATTTATATGGAAATTATTGCAATTTCAGAAATATACACTATTGAAATTATATACTTTTTTAAAGTTTTTCCTTAAGTTATTTTATGATTAAAAAATTGTTTTCATATCATTTTATAGTTAAACAAATTTTTAATATTCATAATTTTCATGTGATTCTGATGTAGTTATAAATTAGCTTTGACTTCATAACAAAACTTGATTTTGCCTGTCAAAGCTAATATAAATATACTAACCATTCTGTTACATTATTAAGTTCATAATAATTGTGTAGAAAAAGTCATGAAGAAATCAATTACGCTTTTTATATTTTATTTAAATAATGAATATTAGCCTTATGCACAAGTATGAGGCTAACCAATTATATAAAATGGTGAGAATATGGTTGCATACTTGCAATAGTGGATATTTTTGAAGTGTAAAGAATCTACAAATTTGTTATTGGGGTACAACGTCCATATTACTATAATTTTACTGTTGATTTTCTCATATTACAAAAAATTGGACATCCGAAAACAACATTCTGATTGTTATTTTTTTATTGGAGAGGTTGAAACTTATTCATTAAATCAAGTTCATGCAAATAAGTATTTAAAAAAATCCAACAAGCAGCATAATAAAAAATTGTCGGATACGGTAAATATAGGCATTTGTTTAAAATTAGGTTGTAAAAAACCATTTGCACAAGATGAAGTCAGTTACCATATAAACTGCCAAATATTCCTACAGATTAATGTGATGATTACAAGTTAAGTTCGTACAATTATTATACGCAAACTCCAGCAAAAGGTAATTGACAATATATATGATTGATAGGAGAACGAAGAACACAAAATAATGCCTAAAATTTTAGCATCTACTCTATTAGAAATTTGTATGAATAGATAACTTTAGTAGATGCATATTTTTCATTTTTCTAATATAGGAAAATATACATGCCAAATCATAACGTCTTCGTATTATTCACGAGACAGTAGTTATCAATCCGAATCTTGTCGCGAACAAATAATCCTACCCTCTGTATTGAAATTAAAACGTATTGCAATGAGTAGTCGCAATGAATTTCCACATTGACTACATCTCCCAAACATAGGACGAGTTACATTGTTGCAGATACTTGCCACAGGAGAATAAACCTGTGTTTCAGTCACCCATTTTGTAACCATGAGAACCTTACTTTCATTAGCTCTGCACTCAGCATTAATATGAATGGCCACCGTATTCCCTCAAAATAAAATTCTCCGTTGTAAGTTTTAAAAATTTAATAGAATGACTGTAAACGTAGTTTCATTAAACAAGAGGAACTCAAACTCCTGTCGTTACGTCATTGGTTAACGATATGCAATGAAAGTTAAAGAATTAATGAAAATGTACTTTTTCGCCACATGTCAATAAAATAGTGTATTTAGATTTGTGTTATTTGAACGCCTTCTATTCTTGAAATGGTTTTCGATACATCTTTATTAAGATTATTTTCACATTATATGATATTGTAAAAATATGTATTATTTTGTGTTAGATATACATTATTTTCATAATATATTTCCATTTCATATTATTTTAACATATTTCACCTTGTAATCCACCACCACTGTGTTGTTGATAGTTGTGATAAATTACAGAATGATAATAATTCATCTTGTAATATTGACTGTATTAATCTTAAGTTATTTTAAAATATATAGAATGTCATTATTTAAACTATTTTGTTCTATACGCTGGGAACTATTAAATATTCAAACTACACTTTCAATCTTCTAATATTTGTAATTAATTTAAAGAATTATGTAATTTTAAGAATATCATTTAGTTAAATTTCTCTTCCGGTTACTTTACCTAATCCAATCCAAGATAAATTTCAATGAACATCCATACTTACATCACATTAAAGTTGATGTAATATAATACAATTCACCTATCACCAACCACACTTTATGTATGTATAAACATAAATCCCTTGATAAATATGCAACGACAGTGGAATTTGAATTATTGTTGGAAAACAATTGCTTAAAAAAATTCTCGTGAAAGTAACATTAATAAAATATATTTGATGTCATAATTTAAAAAAATATATAAGTTAACAGCACACTACGTCATTATTTATAAAGTAATGATTTAGTTAAGAGATACTTTTAATACTTTTTTAAACCATCAAAAAATTATAAATATTGTATTGGTTATTTGCTGTCATATTATCTGGTTATAAAATAACGAACTAATTTACTATTTCGTATACCACAATATTGTAATATAGTCAAAATAAATCTATTGGGATTCGTTATAATTCGTTGTTAGGGTACATAGGAATTTGCCATCTGACACAAGTAGTTTTATGATTAGGATTATTTTCACATTACATTAATACTAAAGTAACGTCACAGTAGCAGGTGTCACCAAATTGTTTTGCTTCTATAACTCACATAAAATAATACGTACAAAAAGCCTTTCAGTAATTAAGTTACAAAATCAATACCGTTGTCTGCTGCAATAGGTCCCACTCAATAATCATATCAGAATCTAATTCGGCATATAATGGAATCATTCTCATTATTTCTTGTTCAAAAAATTCAGTTGTATTTCCTCTCACCAGCCATTGTAGGCGAACAGGCCGGAATAGAATGATAAAGCCAGTGATGTAACATCGGTCTCTGTGTTGATGAATGAAAAGTGCTCCGTGTGCCCTGCAATAAGTGCAAAACTCGCAGATGTTCTCGTCACTACTCTTTGATACTTCCACCTTTTAACTACGGCTCGCAGTACTTATGTATAAAAAAATATGTGTTGTAAATACTCATGCTTCACTTTTACATTATACTCGGAATTTTTTGTAATACCCCATGAAATTAATAGATAGTAAAGTAAATAACATCAAGCACAATTCGAATATTTTTACTTGCCCTTTCTGTGTCCACCCTTTACTAAGACCTACATCAATTTAACATAAAACGAAGCGAGAGAGAAGCGTTGGCTTAGTGCCAAAATCGATGTTAGATACCTATTTCAGCTGTCAATGCCCTATAGAAATATTGAATTATTCCAAGCGTCAGTAAGATGAGATATGCCTCCTTTTTGTTACGTCATTTGTATCGCTAAATACAGCCATTTAACGTAAAATCTATAACAGATTTTATTAATACATCAACAACATATATTGTTAATTGAAATATAAAACGACTAACAACTCACAATATCTTTGACAAGATCATCAGTTCAAACAAGTACATTATTCCGAGACGATTATTATATCTAAATCTTCAAAAAGGGATTTTGTTGTCGAAACTCCTGTCCATATATGTCGTAACATCATAATGTGAAAAATTATCAAAATCGCGCATATGGAATATTCATGTTATTAACATGTGTGTTTTAAAAGTTTTAGCCAATAAGGAACAAATATTTTTCAAAAAACTTGCCTCTGATTAGACACAACTCTTAACAGCCACATGTTATAATAATATGAATATTCCATGAATGACACTATTGTCTGTAAGTGTTACCACTGTGAGCTGTGAAAAGTCTAGTAGTTAACTGCCATTCAGTAAATTCACAAACGATGTTCATTTTATTAAATAATATACCGCCAATGCTTTCGGTAGTAGAATTTTAATAAATTTATACATGATTATGGTAACGAACAAAAATTAGGAACTTTTTAGACCCTATTCTATAAACTGCATAAGAGATAGAGAAGTATATATAAATAAAAGAACGAACAAATACCTAAAATCTAAAAGGAGTTTCAATTATTTTAAATGGAAATCAAACCCCAGCTGAACCTGTAAACTGTCTTTCACAGTCTATTACAATATATCATATCAATTACTAAATATCAGTCAATAGAATTGAATTAATTACCAACCTATATACGTATACATCCAATAGTTACTTACGCATTTTATACTTCTATCCACAGAATTAAATAGCTATATTCAAGAATAATACACATCCCAGAGGGGGTATGAAAGATAAGGATATAACAGAAATGAGAAGATAAAGTAACAAATAACCACCAACAAAGAAATGAGATTAC